>PIJE02001315.1:5000-12500 GCA_002895965.2 Coryphaenoides rupestris
TACTTCCTCTCAGGCCGCGGGAGCGCTAGCTCGCTCCTCTCACCACGCCTCCCGCCTTAATCCTCTTAGCCACGGTCACTCTGATGCTGTTGTTGTTGTTGTTGTTGTTGTGTTGACGCTCATGTTTTCATTTTCTCTATTGTGTCGTTGTCACTTTTAAACGCTGCTTTTTTACATAAGCCTCCCAGGAGCACCGCTTTGAATATGAGACGGTTTGAGCTGACACCATACTGTACTACACTTGTACTGTACTACACTGTACTACACTGTACTGTACTACACTGTTCTGTACTGTACTGTACTACACTGTACTGTACTACACTGTACTACACTGTTCTGTACTGTACTGTACTACACTGTACTACACTGTTCTGTTCTGTACTGTACTGTACTGTACTGTTCTGTACTGTACTACACTGTTCTGTACTGTACTGTACTGTACTGTACTGTACTACACTGTACTACACTGTACACTGTATTGTACTACACTGTTCTGTACTGTACTGTACTACACTGTATTGTACTACACTGTTCTGTAAAGTACTGTACTACACTGTGCTGTACTACACTGTTCTGTACTCTACTACACTGTACTGTACTGTACTACACTGTACTGTACTACACTGTTCTGTAAAAGTACTGTACTACACTGTGCTGTACTACAATGTTCTGTACTCTACTACACTGTAAAGTACTGTACAACACTGTACTGTACTACACTGTTCTGTACTCTACTACACTGTACTGTACTGTACTACACTGTGCTGTACTACACTGTTCTGTTCTGTACTACACTGTACTGTACTACACTGTACTGTACTACACTGTTCTGTACTGTACTACACTGTTCTGTTCTGTACTACACTGTACTGTACTACACTGTTCTGTACTGTGACTACACTGTGCTGTACTACACTGTTCTGTACTGTACTACACTGTACTGTACTACACGGTGCTGTACTACACGGTGCTGTACTACACTGTTCTGTACTGTACTACACTGTACTGCACTGGACTACATTGTACTGTACTACACTGTACTGTACTGTACTGTACTGCAGTACACTATGCTGTACTATACCAACACAGTGTACCAGCACACTGACAGAGATGTGTATTGAGGTGCACTGTCCTGGTAACAGACACTGAGCCTCGCGACTGGAGGCTGTTGTTAGAGTGCAGCAGCAGTTTATTCCGACAGCATCAGAGTGGGAGGCATCCCAGTCAGAGTCTGGGGTAGTGTGGTGGAGACAGTCAAGTCAAGTCCATTTTATTTGTATAGCCCTCAATCACAGTTACAGTCTCAAAGGGCTTTACAGGCCTTATGATTATGGGTCATGTGATTATGACACCTCCCTAGCCCTAGCCCCCCGACAGACAAGAAACAACTCCCTTAATTAACAAGGAAGACATCTGGAGAAGGAACTCAGAGTGGGGGATCCCTCCTTCCAGGGAGGGATCCCTGGAAGTGCAATGGGTGTCATGCAGGCATTAAAAAAATGGGTAACAAAGCATTACAATTATAAGCGACAAAGAACAAATGGGAAATGGGAATAGTAATATTGTGGTGGGGTGCTGGCTGGAGAGCGAGCTGGTAGCCGTCAGGTAGGGTGGCCAGGCCATGATCACAGCAACACCCTAAAAGCCCTCTGTTTCCTCCCGATCTACATCTCTTCATAACCTTCTGTGAATAATGAATGAGTCATATGTGTGGTGTTACCTGTATTAGTGGAGTGTTCAAACCTGCGGCCCGGTTTGTCATGGATACAACAGACCAGGCAATATGAATACTGCTCTCAGATCTCATGTCTCATGCCTGCTCTAACATATCACTGAATTAATGACGCCTTCATTCTTGTCCTCTCCCTCACTTCCTCCCTACCCTACCCTACTTTAACCTTAACCTTAACCTTGACCTTACCCTACCTTACCCTTAACCTTAACCTTAACCCTACACTACTCTATCCGCAACCTTAACCTTAAACTTACCCCACGCTACCACACCCTACCCTACCTTTATCTTAAACTTAACCTTACCCTACCCTACCTTAACCTTAACCTTAACCATAACCATACCCTACCCTACCTTAATCTTAACCCTAACCTACCCTACCCTACCCTAACCTACCTTAACCTTAATCTAAACCTTAACCATAACCATACCCTACCCTACCTTAACCCTACCCTACCCTACCCTACCTTAACCTTAACCTTAACCATATCCTACCCTACCCTACCCTACCTTAACCTTAACCATATCCTACCCTACCCTACCTTAACCATAACCATACCCTACCCTACCTTAACCTCAACCCTAACCTACCCTACCCTACCCTACCCTACCTTAACCTTAACCTTAACCCTACCCTTCCCTAACCTACCCTACCCTACTTTAACCTCAAACTTAACCATAAACTTAACCATAACCTTAACCTTAACCTTAACCCTACCCTTCCCTAACCTACCCTACCCTACCCTACCCTACCCTACTTTAACCTTAACCTTAACCTTAACCATAACCATAACCATAACCTTAACCCTACCCTACCCTACCTTACCCCACCCCACTCTGGTGGGCGGGTGCAGGCGGCGTTCCGCACGGATCTGTCGGTGCTGCTGGAGCAGGTGGGGGGTGGGAAGGAGTCGCTGAGCTTCATGAAGCAGAGGATCCGGAGGCTGGCCCAGCAGTGGGCCGGCGCTGCCCTGCGGCTGGACACCACCCTGCACCACCGCTGGAGGGACCAGAAGAAGGTAGCTGCTGCCAGGGGTGTGTGTGTGTGTGTGTGTGTGTGTGTGTGTGTGTGTGTGTGTGTGTGTGTGTGTGTGTGTGTGTGTGTGTGTGTCTGTGTGTGTGTGTGTGATGGGTTGCGTGTGTGTGTGTGTGTGTGTGGGGGGGGGGGGGGGGGGTTGATCTGTGATGGCACACACAGGCAGTCCCTCAAGTCACGACTCACAACTGTTGTGTGTGTGTGTGTGTGTGTGTGTGTGTTCAACGTGGGATGAAAGAGACAGGCAGTCTGTCTCCAGAAAGCTTCCAATCTGCAGGCTGTGATAGGACGCTGCTGTGTGTGTGTGTGTGCGCGTGTGTGTGTGTGTGTGTGTGTGTGTGTGTGTGCGCGCGCGCGTGTCTGTGTGTGTGTGCGTGTGCGTGTGTGTGTGTGTGTGTGTGTGAGAGAGAGGCCTTCCGAGTTCGTTCACCAATCTGAGGAAAAGCAAAACAGTGGCAGTTCCTGTGAAGACGAGCTGGTGACCTCATGTGTTAACTCACTGGTGATGGTTTTACAGTCCAACTCTGATGGATCGATGACAGAACAACTGACGTCCACAATGAAGCATGTCTGTGTCTGTTATGCCATAGAGGGCAGGCTGACGCTGATGCAGTACTCAGAGAACAGAGTACTATGAGGGGGCTGTTTCTAACTTCAGGGAGTGCATGTATACAGCAGATCAGTCCAACAAACAATCAAATCCTGCTGCCTCTGTCAGCACAGGCTGTCTCCTGGAACCGAGAAACACGAGTGAACGGCTGGGTGAGTGAATGGGTGAGGGAATAAGTGAATTGTAATTCAGCATGAGAAGTAAAGTAAAGAAGAGAGGGAGGGTAAATGAGGTGGGCGGAGTGATGAATGACAGAGTGAAGAAGGGAATGATGAATCTCTTAGTCTGAATGGTGACTCCAGAAACGCTAATAATCAGGAATGATGAATTGTAATGCTGATAACATGGGAACATTACGCATGGATTCCTATTATCCGGCGTGATTAATCATCGTGAGAAGTCAGAATGATCGATGGTCCAGAACAATGAGATGAGATATCAATTGTGGCTTATGCAACTAAGGAGAAATGATTCATAATATTATAGCATTAGATATGTGGCCAATGTCCAGACACAGTCCAGACCTCCACCAGACACTGCTCTGCTTGGTATGCCTCCCCAGGATGGCACTTGTTTCACTCCTAACCATCCCTGGAGGTGGAATTAGGGATACTTAGAGATAAGGTTATAGGAGATGTATCACATCCCCTGTTTAGTGCATACGAGCTGTTAGCATCAGGCAGTAGACGGGATAGGGTGGCATTCCACAGAACCAACCGGGCATGCAGATGATGTGTGCCTCTATCTATCTATCTATCTATCTCTCTATCTATCTATCTATCTATCTATCTATCTATCTATCTATCTATCTATCTATCTATCTATCTATCTATCTATCTATCTATCTATCTATCTATCTATCTATCTATCGACTACGATGGCGAAGGCATGACCCGCCCTACTCCGCCTCTGATTGGCTTAGGCCATGTCAAAGCTGTCTTCCAAGGGAGACGATAGTGGGAACAGCCTATTAGCCGAGATATGTTATGGTTCATGCTGTAGTGTACATTCATTCATTCATTCAATCCGTCATTCATAAATATGTTTGTATGCGTATAAGTGTGACACTGTGACTGGCTTGCTGGCTGCCTTAGCAACTCTTTCCTCCACCAAAGTGGCACATACTGTATCAGTGGCCTGCACCTTCACCACTTTTTTAACACTCTCCGCAACTAGGTTACTACATAGACTGTGAACAAATGGATTGCATTCAGAAAAATGTATTATGATGGTTTAATTTGCCAGAAGAAAGTAGGACTAGGTGAGAACGGTCATCGTCAGGCTAAGCCAATCAGAGGCAGAGTAGGACAGGTCACATGGTCACTTCACCATGGTAGGATTCGTAATTCTGCTCCTTACAATGTGTCTTGTGAAGCCCTTTGAGAGTACATCTGTGACTAAGGGCTACACAAATAAAATAGACTTGACATTTAGATAAGGATGCAGATGCACACACACACCCACACACACACACACACACACACACACACACGCTGGTTGGCGTTGGATTCATGGATTATAAATGTGAGTGGTTTCGCAGATGCAGCTACTAAAAGCTCCATAAAAAGGTTTTGTGACAGACTGAATGGGAAGAGGCCGTCGACCGGGTGCGTGGTTTGCGGCAGGAGCAGCGGTTATGTGTCACTGCCATGTTCAACAGATTGAAGGTGTTGGAATATTGTTGCTGGCAGTGTTATGTACCAACACCACCACAGAGGCTCTCTCTCTCTCTCCCATCACACACAACACAACACAACACAACACAACACAACACAACACGACGGACGGCAACACTTACAGATCGCTAGAAAGCTAATGAGAGTTATCGTGTTTTGATTTGATTGTTTTTCTCCTCAGCCAGTGCTAAGATGAGGCGGTGATGAACAACACAGAGGAGCGTTATTTAATTAACACTCTAAGCACCCAAAACCATTTTTTCAGTTGAAAATTTGAAAAAGTGTTGGTGAAGATTTTGGACTGAAGTTGTTTAACAGGGGGCTTGTCTGGGGAATAGGAGGGGTCTGCTAATTCCATCTAAAAATGCTTTATTTCCAAAGGGGTAGTTTGCCATTGGCTGTGCAGCCCCTCACACCTGTTCCTATGAAACTCAGTGTGTCCGTGTATTTAGACTATATACTTATAAGGTTAGTTAGTTCACAGTAGTTATATTGTGTTAGTGGTACGAGCGGTGTGTCTTACGCTGCCTTTTCAATGAGGGAATGTTGCGGCTTTATTCTGCCTCATCTTCTGTATAAAAGCTACAGACACAGGACAGGGATGCATGGCTGTTCCACCTTTAAGCCGGCAGCGGCGGTAGTAAGAGCGCTGGATAGATGGCTGTGTAGAAGGGTACTGGCATGCCGGCACAGGGGGGTGTGTCGTTTTGATGACGTGTTGTTGTGTGCGGATTAATTTTTTCGAGTGACGCAAACAAGTGACGCACACAGTATGGTGACCTTGCACCCATGTAGTGAAGCACAAAGGGTTAAATGGTTCATCCACTAATTAGAGCACCTGGCTGGGAGATAAGGGAGGATTGGAAAAGTTTCGGTTGGAGTTGGAGGCACTCGCAGGCGTATGGTTTTTCAATTGATTTTGATTGACGGATTGATGTTAAATATTGGATTTTGGATAATATTGGATAATATCCTTTTTATTCGGTAAAGCGCCAAGTTCACCAACAGTTTTATTTTACGGCGAGGCGTCTAAGAAGTGACTGATTAGAAGGCACTACAATATGATAAATGTCATATAAATGTACACGTCTAGCAAAAGCATTGTCATTATTGTTCAGAAAACAAAGTGGTGTTTCACGTCACGCCCGTCTCCTTGCTCTGTACGGAGCATTATACTGGCAGCTATAACGTATCCTCGTTACGGTGATATTTATACATTATAAAGACGTCAACTTCGAGGGGGGGGGGGGGGTGGAGGGGGAGGTTTAGTTTGGGTGTAGTTTTGCTTGCTACAGCCGCTCTGTGTCTGCTAAATAAGAGCGAGAACAGCTCTACGTTGACACGATTGATGTCCAATGTTGTGGGTGACAGATCCGTTAACGTGTGTGTGTGTGTGTGTGTGTGTGGTGTGTGTGTGTGTGTGTTGTGATGCAAGTTGCCCCCGCGTGCTCCTCCAGACACACCTATCTCGCCGCCAGATGCTGCTCCGTTTTGAAGGGTCCTCTGTGGTTGTCAGAGTCATTTCATCACCAGTAATTATGATGTGTCGCGGTACAAGTGTGTGTGGGGCTGTGTACTCATGTCTATGTTTGTGCCTCTTGAGCAGGTTCAAGCTGCAATCCAGGTCAAGGAATTTTCCCTTCATATTGACAATGTGCACGATGTATCTTGTGTATAACGTGGATCAGAAGCCCGCAGAACACCCTCCTTACGTGTGGCCGTAGCTGATGTACCTCGGTACAGAGTCCGGGTTAGAAAGCCATGAATGAATTCTTCCACAGAGGTGTGTTTCATTCAGGGGTGAGCCGCCTCTTGGTCCACGGCCAAGCGAGCAGCAAACACAGATGTGAACCTTGAGTCTGCAAGAGAGGCTTCTAGACGCAGTCTGCATTTATTTATTTGTTGTGTTCAGTTTTCAAAGCGGTTCCTCAGACTACGACAACATTCCCCCCCCCCCCCCCACGTCCAGTTCAACCCCGCCCACCTCTGATAAAGCGATAGCCACCAAAAGAAAGTTGTTGTCTGTTGGATTTAGTTTGATTGTGACACAAATAAACTCCAAGTGATATCAAGTCAAAGGTAAAAGTCTACGGGAAAAGGAGGTTTACAGAGGATTCTTAACTTATGATTCTTATGCTTGCGGACATGCACACACACACACACACACACACACACACACACACACACACACACACACACACACACACACACACACACTTGATCCCAAGTGACGTATTTTGAGTCGCTTTGGATAAAATCGTCTGCCAAATGCCCTAAATGTAAATGTAAATGTATACACACACACACACACACACACACACACACACACACACACACACACACACACACACACACACACACACACATACACACACACACACACACACATACATACATACACGTAAACTGGCCCTCACTCCTTTTTTGTAAAGGATACTTGTGGACA
>PIJE02001315.1:17500-35000 GCA_002895965.2 Coryphaenoides rupestris
TTTCCACGCTTTTTTTTCTACCGGTGGACACAACCTTTTTGTTTTTGACAGAGCCAAGCACACAGAGTGCAAAGGTAGTCGGAGTAGTAGTATTTTTTTTTTTGCTCGCTACAATACAGTACGTACAGAACTATTTTGTCCCTTTCGGAAGCGGGAATGTAAAACCTTCAAAGTTATCGTGTGTCTGCCCCCGTGTGCTGTGGGCTTTGTGGACGAGATCAAGACCGTACTGTACTACAGATACAATCCCAGGTTAGAGTCATGATCCGCACTCCACTCTGTAAGTTTCCACTCTCACCGTCAATCCATCAATCGTTCAACAAGTCAACTCATTATCCACATCACCTCCACCTGTTCTCTCGAACCATCAACCTCCTATTTAAGCTCCGCCTTTTCACTCGCTCAACTGCCAGATTGTATCTTGGCCCCGTGTACGCAAGACTCTCCAGAAATTCCCACATCGGTCACACATCGCCTGCCTGTCCCGACCTGCCTGCCTCGTCTGACTCCCGAAAAACGCCAAACGCGTACCTGGCTGTTTGGCGAGTTTCCCGGCTTCCCTCCGCCTGTCCCCGACCATCCGTCTGCCTGCTACTTCACGGTACCTCTGCTCAGCTGATCACCCACCCGGTTCTGGACCTGCTACCACCACAACAACAACGCTTTGCGCCTCTTCCCTGCCGGTACCCGCTGCCCCCATACGAGGGACCGTGGGTGTGTGTGGAGTCCCCCAGCCACACACACACACCTGTTCCCCGCTCCAACGTCACCTGTTTCAAGACCCGTGGATCTCGTAGCCCCTACATTTGGATTACCTATTTACCTATTCACCTTTTTATTAAACGTCATTACCAAACGTCTCCTGTGTTGTGCTGCAATTTGGTCCCAAATTTAGTTAGTCCTTTTGTCCAGAACATTCTAGAGGGAACACAATCGTGTGTCTTTGATTACAAAGACACACGATTGTGTTCACTCGAGAATGTTCTGTTGTAATCACCCACTCACCGTCCTCCGTTGCATTGTATTACCGTGCCCTTACTTCACGACTAGCTCCCACCAGCCCGGTATCTTCAGTCAAGTCAAATGCAGGAAAAACTAGTTTGCTGAGTGATTAGTCAGCAGAGCAAGGCGGGCGGTGATTTATTTAGATCTGATTTCACCATCTCCATGGAGACCCCACTTGTCTTCAATAATGGAATACCCAGTGACCAAACTGAAAGCACATTTGTTTTGCAAAAGGACTTTATATATATATATACACTCACCGGCCACTTTATTAGGTACACCTGCTCAACTGCTCATTAACGCAAATATCTAATCAGCCAATCACATGGCAGCAACTCAATGCATTTAGGAATGTAGACATGGTCAAGACGATCTGCTGAGGTTCAAACCCAGCATCAGAATGGGGAAGAAAGGTGATTTAAGTGACTTTGAACGTGGCATGGTTGTTGGTGCCAGACGGGCTGGTCTGAGTATTTCAGCAACTGCTGATCTACTGGGATTTTCACACACAACCATCTCTAGGGTTTACAGAGAATGGTCCGAAAAAAAGAAAATATCCAATGAGCAGCAGTTCTCTGGGCGAAAATGCCTTGTTGATGCCAGAGGTCAGAGGAGAATGTCCAGACTGGTTGGAGCTGATAGAAAGGCAACAGTAACTCAAATAACCACTCGTTACAACCGAGGTGTGCAGAAGAGCATTTCTGAACTCACAACACGTCGAACCTTGAAGCAGATGGGCTACAGCAGCAGAAGACCACACCGGGTGCCACTCCTGTCAGCTAAGAACAGGAAACTGAGGCTACAATTCACACAGGCTCAGCAAAATTGCATAATAGAAGATTGGAAAAACGTTGCCTGGTCTGATGAGTCTCGATTTCTGCTGTGACATGCAGACGGTTGGGTCAGAATTTGGTGTAAACAACATGAAAGCATGGATCCATCCTGCCTTGTATCAACGGTTCAGGCTGCTGGTGGTGGTGTAATGGTCGTGGTGGTGGTGGTGGTGGTGTAATGGTACAAATTGAGCAAATTGAGCATCGTTTAAATGCCACAGCCTACCTGAGTATTGTTGTTGACCATGTCCATCCCTTTATGACCAGTATACCCATCTTCTGATGGCTACTTTCAGCAGGATAACGCTCCATGTCACAAAGCTCAAATCATCTCAAACTGGTTTCTTGAACATGACAATGAGTTCACTATACTGAAATGGCTCCACAATCACCAGATCTCAATCCAATAGAGCACCTTTGGGATGTGGTGGAACAGGAGATTCGCATCATGGATGTGCAGCCGACAAATCTGCAGGAACTGCGTGATGCCATCATGTCAATATGGACCAAAATCTCTGAGGAATGTTTCCAGCACATTGTTGAATCTATGCCACGAAGAATGAAGGCAGTTCTGAAGGCAAAAGGGGGTCCAACCCGGTACTAGCAAGGTGTACCTAATAAAGTGGCCGGTGAGTGTATATTCGAATAGCCGGAATAATAATGAGTCGTGATTCGGCGCCACCGGGCAGCGAGCGGTGGGCAGCCTCAGTTGGTGTGGGCGTGACTGGAACACAGAGCACCATGTGGACTCCTACCGACACGCACAACAATACACAACACAATACACAACGCAACACACAACACAATATAACACAATAGATTTTTTACCTTTGCAATATAAATGGTGACTCAGACGGCCTATTCACAGGACATAATTATTAATGAGTAATTAGTGCTTATTTTGCCAATTCTCAAGTTGTGTGTTGTTGTCATAAGTTGATTTAAAAAAAAACCTCTCTCTCTCTCTCCCTCCCTCTCCATGTCTCTCTTTCTCTCTCTCCCCTCTTTCTCTATCCCCCTCTCTCTCTCTCCCTCTCTCTCCCTGTCTCTCTCCCTGTTTCTCTCTCTCCCTGTCTATCTCCTTCGCTCTGTCTCCCTGTCACTGTTTCTCTTTCTCCCCCTACCTCTTTCTTTCTCTGTCTCTCTCTCTCTCCCTTTCTCTCTCTCTCTCGCCCTCTCCCCCTGTCTCTCTCTCTCCCATGTGTGTGCTTTGCTGGGTTTCATCACAGTCTGATATTGCTTTGTTACGTTTGCACAGTTTTGTGTCGTCTCGCCGTTCCCCCGGTGTGCCGCATCGGCCTCTCCTTCCCGGCCGCTATGCATCTTTATGTGGCGGCCATGTTTGTGTGGCACACCCCCCCCCAACCCCCCAACATGACTGCCAAACCTGCAGAATAAATAGCGTAGCGCTCGCGGATTCTCCCGCGCGTGCCATCTGCCACCGCCCCAACTGTAATTATATTTCACTTATCTACTTTCTTTTTTTTTTCTCGTCTTCTAATAAACCACAAGTTAATAGAGCAGGCTTATTAAATCAGGAGGACTCTTCATACCCGTCGGTGTTCCTCCCGCAGCACGAGGGAGGCGTGTGTGAAGAGGCGTGCGCGGACCTTCTGCCGCATCAACGCAAAGGATCTCGCCGCTCTGTTTGTAAATGCTCCGATTTAATGAGAGCCTGCTGAAATGATATGGAATATTTAAATATGGACGCCATATAGGCCACTTTTCTCCTTTCATTCCTCCTCCTTTGCCACTCCAGAGCAATCCACCTCAGGGACTACCGTGTGTCGTGTGGTGTGTGGTGTTTTGTGGGTGTGTGTACGTGCGTGTGTGTGTGAGTGTGTGTACATGTGTGTTTTGTGTGTGTGAGTGTGTGCACATGTGTGTGTACATTCCCCAGCAAAGCTGTACATGACTCCCACAGAGCCACAGACTTAGATATAGGATATAGGATGTATTCACACAACACACACACATAGCCATGCACATGCACACACACAGTACGCACGCCTACACACTGACGCAATGCACTGACGGCATGTGCATGCACACACATACAAAAGTGCACACAGACACACACACACACACACACACACACATACTCACAGGCCGACTGGAGAGGCTACAGTGTCACCGGCCACTGTCTATTTTGTATTTTTTCCGCTGAGATGCGCAGGAGAAATAAGAAATAATGGTATAATAACTTATACTATAATAAAAGGAGCATATCTGAGATGTGAGCTGTGGGCCTGCGGTACAGTGGTACCTCCAGCCCTCCAGCCTCCATGTTTCCAGAATGGTCAATGTTTGCATGGATTATATTTATACAGCGCTTTTATCCTTCACAATATCGCCTCAGAGTCACCGAGTCATTCACCCATTCATACACCGACGGCGGCGTTAACCATGCAAGGCAACAGCCACCTGGTCGGGAGCAGTTAGGGTTAGGTGGTGTCTTGCTCAGGGACACCTCGACACGGAGCCCTGGGATCAAACCAGCAACCTTCCTGTTGCCAGAGAACTGCTCTTACATCCTGAGCTACTGCTGCCAAAGAAGCATCACTGAGGAGAACAGAAGAGGTGCATGAGCATCAGCAGATTCTAAATATTTCATACAATATGCACCCTAGACCGTTTTAGGTTGCTTGCTTGCTTCAATGTTTACATATTTGATAACCTTTATCAATTGTGTGAGCGAACCCCCCCCCCCCACACACACACACACACACACACACACTCCATAGAAGCCCATTCAACATCCAACTCATGTTCAACTCAATGTAAACGCATGTCCCTGTTCCTCATGACTGGTTTTGTCCTCCTAATGAACGTGTCGCCGTTAATTTCCCAAGGAGTTATTTCATTATGTTAATGTCTGACACTGTTTTGTTGCCTTCGTTTACACGTGCAGGAAGTAGAACCGGCCAGTTTTGTGTCAAACCCGAGAGTACATGTCCTCGCGCTACGGAAATGCAAGAATATAGGTTGTCAAGAGAGTTGTATAACTACTATTATTCTATGGATGGTGGCAATTATATAGCGACAAGCCAGCAAGTTGTCTGACCGTGACCGTAGACATCCATCACAGACAGACACCCTGCCTGGCACCTACCTGGAGCATTTCAGCCGGTCCCTGTGGTAGTGGGTGGCCATAGTAGAACATTTCAGAGTCAGAGTCAACACACACACACCTCCCCTGTACCACACATACACAGACACATACATCCCCCGTACCACACGCACACACACACACACACACACACACACACACACACACACACACACACACACACAATCAATTAAGAGAGCGAGGGAGAGAGTCACAGAGACACACAGAGTCAGAGAGAAAGAAGTATCAGCAAAAATCCTCTGAAGATTCTCATGCTGATTCCTCACAGCTTGCACCCAAACTCGTTAACTAAACTCATTAACTAATGTAAAATGGATTGCTTCAGAGTTACAGTGTTTGACAGACGGTGTGACAGACTGTAAATACACTTTTCCACAGCATACGTCCATTAATCAATCACAGGCCGTTTTCAGAGGCTGCATGGCACAGACACAGCGGATTCTGTGCACAAAATGACTTATTTGTTGTAGAGTATGTCCGTCATTATGGATTTAGCGTTTCAAAGCATTGTTCAACACTTCATATTCAATGGTGTTCCCTGACTGCATCATTCAGTCAGCCAGCAATTAGCTACTAAGTGCATTACAAAACCTCTGGACCTATGGGTGCTTTTCTCTTTGATTGGATCAGACAACATTTGTCAAAGTTGAGAATCGGTAGCTAGGTTAACAACAACGAATCTGTGGGAGTGTGTGTGTAATGAATGGTAAGACAGGTAAAACACCAATGATCTGGGATGGGACTTCAGTGACACAAGTGTAAACCACACAAGTTAGAAAAGTAGTATATTTATTAAATATCTGTGGGTTCTCTTTAAAACAAGCAAATCATGGTACCATGTGCCAGGTATGGAATAAAATAAATATACAAAGTTGCTACCATAAATAGTTGAATGGATTAAATACAGACACTCAAAAAGCACTGCACACAATATGAACACTCCAAAGCACTGCACACAATATGAACACTCCAAAGCACTGCACTATCAAAGGGGATCCTTACACAAAGGCAACTCACACAAGGTGGGAATTCACAGCAATCAAACACACGTGAGTTAACTGGTAGTTGGACTAACTATACGACGATATTCACACTGCAGGCCATGGCCATCAATCTACAAAACATTTCACTGCTCAATGTACCTGTACACTGAAATAGGTGACAAATAAACCTTTGAATTTTAACTAATTAGCGAGCTTTGTAACTTTTTGTGTCGGCGCTGCTGTAAATTGATGTGTGGAGTCGCTATCAACCATTTGATTGTTGCACTTGTGAACTTTCAGTGTTTTAAGTACATCATAAAAACCACTGCGTTCAGTAATTGCCTTATCAGATACAGCTCCTGTAAATAACTCAGACACAAAAATGACAGACCCACTTGGATCACATCCAGTCAATGCTTTGAGGGTTGTGCTTGACTTCTAGTCACTATAAAGCTGACTCTGTAAAGCCAGTGCAGATGGCACCTGGGTCTTACATTCAGTACCATCAATAATGACTAAAGTAAAGTTTTCAGGCATGTTTTTAATAATAATGTCTCTATGAGGCCATATGTAGTTGTCCAAATGTAAAATCCATAAGCTCTATCCATGTATTAAAAACAAGTCCTGCAGACTGCATGGATGTGGGACAAGCTTTGTTTGTGGGACATCATGGCGGCTCTATTGCAAGGGGCGTGGTCTTAAGAAATGAGGCAATCTTATTGGTTATTATTCTCCACGTGACTGACAGGGTGGAAAGGCCATTAGCATCTTGATTGACGTGTTAGAAAATTGGGTAGGAATTATCTGGTACAGCACTTTTTTGGTTCAAGTCCTGCCTAAAATACTGACTACTGCATATCTGAGCAAAAAAAAAAAAAGTAATGCAGGGTTCCTCAAGGATCAATTCTTGTGCCGTTTCTGTTCCATCTTTATATGCTTGAATGTTTCCAAAATCTGAAAAACAACAATGATGATACTCAAACACCTACATTGCTTTTTCAACAGGTGACTCGTCCCATTGATTCACTCATCAGATGCATTGAGCAAAGCAGCCTGGATTAAGCCCGTGGTGCATTGGCTAATCACTGCACCACAGATCAATTCAGCCACCAGCACACACACTTGGGGAGCGCTAACATGCTAGCATGTACCGTCTGCTCTGTCATTTCATTTTTTTAAACTTTTGCTATAACCACACTTTTCACCACAAACCTGCCTGTGTCCTTGAAGGAGTCCTGAACTAAGCCACGTCAGGTGGCTTTATGGCAAGTGATCTATGCTACAGAATCTAATCAGTGAGTTTGTGTGTAGTGACATGTCGTGACAGGGGGAGTATTTTGGTATATTTCAGAAGTCCTTCCTGTCATCGTTCTGTGTCTCTACAGAGACAACCTGCTACCCAGTATCCCCTTTTTGCTCTCCACCTGATTGAGACTAATAAATACACCCCAAACAATCACTGTATGAAATAATCAGGCTTGATGAAATTCATAAATATGCAACAACTGTTGAATAAACATCATCAGTGCATCCAGGATATTTTTGTGATTGTTGCAAAGTTATGGTAAAATATGCAATTCCTTGTGTGTGTGTGTGTGTGTTTGGCAATGAAGTTGCAAGAATGATTGATGGAAAAAAAAGAGTTGACATATATGTATATGTATGTGTATATGTATATGTATATAATGCATTAAAAGTCTTTAAATAGGAGACTTTCCTAGACATGTCTGCTTGTTTATCGTTTTGTGTGGGGAAGTGTGATGATTGGCAACTTTATGCGTGAATGAAAGAAAATGGACAAATATGCAAGCTTGCTTAAGTGTGCAGGGATTCGTTGATGTGTGATTTGAGGCAATACTGAAATCCTAGAGGGTCTTCACTTGATGTGTATTTTTTTAAAACTGGGGGGAAAAACATTGTAAAATTATCCAAGCACTAGGCAATAACTGAGCAAAAAAAGAAGAAACAATTAAAAACCTAATTCCTATTGCTACTCTGCACATAATGATCAGTTGCTCAGTCGTTATAACTAGGTTGGGCAACACTATAACTTTTTTTGTCACTACTCCAATTACAATAGTTTTCTTTTCATGTTGAATAAAAAGTTTTCTAAAATTAGTACATTTAAAATGAGTAAATGTTAAATGTAAAAATAACTACATAAATAATATAATAATAACTAAATAACTAAATGTAAAATAACTGTAAAATAACTAAATGCAAAAAGACTAAATGTGACGAAATGTAAATGTAACTCAATGTCTCTCTCCGCTCAGATCCTGGTCCATGTGGGCTTCCTGACGGAGGAGTCCGGAGACGTGTTTAGCCCCAAGGTCCTGAAGGGCGGGCCTCTGGGGGAGATGGTTCAGTGGGCAGACATCTTGACCGCCCTCCACGTGCTGGGCCACAACCTGAAGATCTCCATGTCCGTCAAGGAGCTGCACGGGTGAGTCACGGTGACCTCGTGCACCGCAAACCCCGCACCTCTGCACCACATCACGCTATGCACATTGTTTGGGGGGCCACCTTTCCGTCGCTGTTACTCGGCCTATTGCACATTTTGGAACCTTTTGTTTTGCTTTTTGTGAACGTTTGGGTTCATTGGTATTTGCTGTAATACTGTCTTTTCCGTCACAAATTGCTTTTGCATTGTTAGCTTAACCTTGCGTTGTTTCAAAGCTAGCTTCCTCTTTTTCCTCTTTTTCGTCGACAACAGTATTAGAAGCCCCAACAGTACTTGTATGTTGACAAAGGCTAGAGATAGCTTTTGACGTTTCCACTTCTGAAAATCCTCAATGTGATTCCTGCATTTCAGACACTGAATGATTTTATTTGGCATACATGCTGCTATAGCCAACCCAACATTTATTTAGACCGGACGGTTATAAGGAAGAACTTAAATAACACAAAATGGCGACTGGTGGCATCCACGCCATTGGTGACTACAATGATTACAATATCGACGTTGCTCCCATACCTTGGAAAATGTGTGAGAGAAATGTGTTCTCCAATTACAGTTCAACCCCCGGTTAGCCCGTAGATTAGACATGGAAGCCATTATCACTGTATTGATTCAACATGGAGCCCGGGGGTCCGTGTTCACGTCAATGTAGCGATGCCGTGCCAGGGCTCGTTAGCCTCCCCCCCGCGTCGCCGAGCCGTTGGTTCCTGCTGACGGACGGCGCCATAACGCACCATACACTCTGACAGCCATGCTAACGCAAACGCAACACAAGTGCTTGAGCCAGTGCCCCCTGACCTCGCACGCAAAAATACAAACACACATACACATGGGTGGACAGGTATAAATCTGCCGTGATGGATGTGTGTGTGTGTGTGTGTGTGGGGGGGGGGGGGGCTGCCTGCTGTTGCTAACCCCCCCCCCCCCCCCCCACTCCAGGGTCATGCTGTCTAGTCCAGGAGATATCTCCTGCGCAGCCAAGATGGTGTAAATCAAGCAGGTTCTGTCAGGCCGGTCTCGCCCTGAGCCAATCCCTCGGAGATGAATGCTTTTCTATCGAGCGGTGGGCTGAGGATGAATAGTCGCCTCAGATAATTGTAGAACGATTTAATGATTATTAATGCCTGACATTTTTTTTAATGCACATTTAAAATGCTATTAGGGCATTAGAATATTGATCCGTGCATTGAAACATGACAATTTTAAATAACTGACGGCTTTCTTAAGCCTTGATTCGCTCCAAGGGCCTTTGTGATTGGGTGGACAATGGACCATTCATTGATTCCACAAGAGATATACAGTACATATAGATATATCTATAGATGTAGATATATCGTCCTGTCCTTGCTGCCCATCTTGCAGTACGTCTCTGCTAAAATATAATCGAAAGAATTGAATTGCATAGTGACAAAGAAGATACTATTTCTTCAGGGTTAACTTTGCCTTCTCACCAAGAAACCAAAAGATGTAATTAAAACTCGACTGTGTTTCGTTTTTTTGTCCCTTTGTCTGACAGGAACAACTTTAATTGCCTTTTTGTTATTATCATCGTTCTGTTTTCATTCGACTGTGTCCTCGTCGTCACATCGGCCTGTTTTGTCACAGTTCTTTTATTCTATCATGTCTTATTTTTGTTTTTATTGTTTTACTTGTGACTGTCAGCAAAATTTCCCTGTGATTCTTTGCTTTGGTTTGAACAAAAAAGTGTTTTTGTGTTGCAGCTTTGAGTTTTTCCGTGGTGAGAAAGGATCCGTCAATTATTTTTGAGTCAAAAAACATTGGGGATCCAAGTCTGCGCTCGACTTATTATGACTTTGCCGCTTTGGCTGTTCCAGCGTTCACGACCAAACCCACGTGTCTGACATCACGTTGAAACCACAATGAAGCTATCATGGAACCGCTGAACCGATGCCGAGACGCCCAAGCGGCGTGTGGTTAAAGCTGCCGGAGATACCTTCTGACAGTCGGAAAAGGAGAGAGCAGAGGAGAGCAGAGGAGAGCAGGGTTTTGGAAACTAACAGAATGGCTGTGATGTGGGGGGCGAACGGGATTGGCAGGCGAGAGGCACTTCCCGAACGAATCACAGAAGAGATGCCCTGATTGGTCACAAATGAGCCGTGCGCTGTCTTCTAAATCTAAATACAGAGGCAGGCACATACAGTATATATAAAGATATATTCTCACAGAGCATTTCACTCACTAACAGCTGACGGATGGCTGTGGCTCTACAGAAGAGCTCTTAAATCTTGCCTGCAGCCACTTTTGCTGCGTGCGTCAGAGCAGAAGCGTTTCTCCCACTCCTACAGGACAGAAGGCCTCATGTGTCTTTGCTGTGCTTTTTTCTAAAGGGCAAGTCGAGTACATTGGTTCGAGCGCAATAAATCGGGTCATTTATTTGTGTCTTGCTGAGACACGACAAGACAGGTGACCGTTTTGCTCCCAGCAGCAGGACTGATTCGATGACATAAATGACCGTGCCAAGGAATAGACAATGCAATAGAAAGGTCCTAAACTGGGGAAAGCGACAGAAAGCCCAACCCTAGCTTGGTTCCACGCCATTCCACCTTACATGACCAACCCCCCGTCGGAGGAAACCGTTAAATGCTCCGAGACTCGTTGTAAAGTCTCCAAGACTCATTGATCCTCTCCAATGTAACACTAGATCTGCAATGCAAAAGAGGGGGGGCTGGGTTTCTGCTTAGCACATCGATGTAATCCACGCGTCTCCACCACATCTCACACACACACACACACACACACACACACACACACACACACACACCACACCCCGGCCAGCGCCTTCCACGTTTCTTTTCAAAAGCTCTTGATTTTTTTAAAGGATCTTCGATCTTCTGTTTGGCGAGGATGACAGAGTAACACGCTTCTCTGGAGCCCACCAGGGGTAAAATCACTCCTCCTTTTTAGGGCCACTTCTCCTTGGTTTTTTTTGTGTCAGATCGTGCTGAAACTTTTGCAGTGATGCTCGGGTTTTCTATGAGACTTGATGCTGCTGCTGCTGGTGGTGAGGGGGGGGGGGGGGGGGGGTTAGTGGGTTGCAATTATTCTCTTTGAATTGACGGGCTTGTGACTGCAGATGGAATCAGCTCTCTTTGTCTGATGCAGCGGGGTGAAACCGGGGAGCCAGATGAGGGGTTTTTTTCTCAAAATGTACAACCGCCATCCTGATCCTCCGCACTCTGACAGCTCGTCACGGTGACGCCATGCCCCGCATGCCCCGCCCACACCAGGATTTGTCAACGACCATATTAGGTGTTAGCCACCGGGTTCCTGTCAAGATTTTGATCTGCCTATACATTGTTTTTAGTATAAGTCGCACACTTTATTTGGCCAATAAACTAACCATTCTGCCACTGTATATATATTTGTGTCTGTGTGTGTTTGTGTGCATGTGTGTGTGCGTTTGCATGCATACGTGCATACATATGTGTGTGTGTGTGTGTGTGCATGTGTGTGTGTGTGCGTTTGCATAAATGTGTGTGTGTGTGTGTGTGTGTGTGTGTGTGTGTACGTGCACGCCGGTGCTCCTTTACCCCATCAACAAATAACAATCTCTAAATAACTTGAAAGCCAGGTGAACACAGCGAGGCTTTGTAAGAAGAAAGAAAGGGAGAAAGAAAGATAGAAAGAATTGCTCTTGTGCAGAGACAGGCGGGGCAGGCAGGTACAGGGCAGATATAGCCAGCCAGCCTAATAAACAGACAGGCAGACAAATGTCCTGTCAATGTGGCCCGGCAGGCGCATGCGTGGACACCCTGGGGAGCAGACAGACAACCATAGTCCCACTGAGACCACCTCACTCACGTTTACCACAAGACCAAAGATAGGAACAGCTTCTCCACTGATGGGCTATTGCTGCTCGGGGGTGGAGCCAAACCCCACATATAACCCCACTGTGTGTGTGTGTGTGTGTGTGTGTGTGTGTGTGTGTGTGTGTGTGTACCTCCATAGGTGTGTGTCTGTGTGTTTGTGTGCGTGCGTGTGTGTGTGCACAGATATTCCCATACAACAATGTGCCACGTTCTTTGGGTTGTGGTGGTCACTTTCGGAGATTGTGATTGGCCAGAGAGGGTGCAGTGGTGAGCTGTAATTGGCCACCGGGGGAATGATTAAGGCCAGTGTTGTCGGCTGTGGCCTTTTGCTTTATGTACGGGGTGCCGGCAGGTGGGTGGACAGGGTTACCGTGGAAAGGCATAAACATCATGGACACATCGATCTATTCGCTCCCTCTCTCTTGCTCTCTCTCTCTCTTGCTCTCTCTCTCTCTCTTGCTCTCTCTCTCTCTCTTTCTCTCTCTTTCTGTCTCGCTCTCTAGCTGTCTCTCTCTCTGTAATACATCTCTCAGGCAATAGATCCCAACTTTGTGTGTATAATGCATTTTTTCCAACTCAATAATGCATGTTTACTGCCGAGAGGCAGTATTCAGTGTTCAGCATTTAAATGGTCACTTGTTTATTCACAAATCTTTTGCTTGCACATGCTATGTTCTGGCTCTTGCTGTTACACACACACACACACAAACACACACACACATATGGAAACATCAGAGAACAAAAAAATGGAAATCAACGCAAATCCAGATTGTGCATGCCCCCCCCCCCCCCCCCCCCCCCACCCAGCAGAACCATATTGTCTGTGTGGTGCTGAGTGTGCACACCTCTCGCCGAGTGTGAGGATGATATGGTTGCCAATTAGATTGGCAGTATAACCTCAGATTTATTACTGACTGCACCAGAGTGGACAACACCACCACCACCACCCACCCCACCACCTCCTCACCATGAAGAGGAACCCATGTGATTGGTCAGCATTCCATTTCTTATTAATCACATGAGGGTGGTTAGTAATCTCTATAAACAGATATCGGCATAGAAATGCATTATCTGAAGGCAAGGGAGAACATTTGGGGATCGATAGCGTTGGTTTCTGTTTGTAGTCCGTTTGTAGTCTGAGTGGTGTTGACCAATCACGTTCGAGCAGGCTTTGATTGCATCCGGGTAAACAGTCTGAGTGGAGAGCAAAAGAGGCAATCTCGGAACCCATCAGCTTTATATTAGCTTTTTTATGTATCTGCATTCATATGCAGATTTTTCTCATGGAGATTAGCCAAAATGTCTTCTGGACCAAGTTACTTATTGGACTGTAAACAATGACACATAAGCAAAGGAAGTCTTGGCCCAGATATCCTCTGGCTACACAGAAACCCTGAAACACTGGCCCTTGGCCCCACAGTCTAAAATCAATGCCAGACGTAGCCAATGGGTTCTGAGATTGGGTGGTTAGGGTCCAAGACCTAACCACAACATGACATAGATAGGAGGAAGGGACGGAGGAAGGGAGACTGAAGGAGAAAGAAGGAAGGAAGGAAGGAATGCAGGAGACAAGGATGGAACCAGAGAAGTAATGAAGGGAGGATGGAATGAAGTGAGGAGAGAAGGAAGTAATGAAATAATGAAGGAAGGAAGGAAGGGAGGATGGAAGTAAAGAAGGAAGGGAGCGAGAATCAAAAATAGCTCAATAACAGAAGGTCACATAGAACGTGGAGCACGAGATGAAACTGGACAGAAAAATGGAACCACCCCCATTCCTGCGGTGTCGTCATCTGCACCAGCAGCAGCAGCAGCAGCGTCCTCCAGGGCCACGACCCCGCGACCCCAGCGCTCCTGCTGGCTACAGGGAGATGATTTATACGTGAGCTGCAGCGGTCAGGTGAACCACCGCACCGGTGGGATGCCACAGGGCAAGAGGCAAAATGGCCCCCAAACCCCCCCGTTTGAATCTGATGTGCGCTCGGTGTACGAGACCCAATTTTAGTTTATCTTGGGTATGTTGCCCAATTTAGTGTTATCTTTTTACCACGAACAAAACTCAAAACCAAAACGCTTTCCACAATTGTGTGGAAAGGAAAAAAATTGCACTCAGGCCCTGACAGAATTAACTCTGTAACAATCTTCATTCACACAAAACATGAACCTTTACAAGGGCAACATTAACTTCTTGGAGAAATATAATTGATCAATTTAGCAATTACATTTCAAAGTTGTGCCTCATCTATGTTTTCTTCAGTCATTCACATTTGGTTGAAATGAACCATCTGTACCTCACTGGTAATGCTCTCAAATCTCAAGATTCATGATGAGGCGCCACACGACATCACGACATAACTACATATCATAACACATCCACTGTGTTCCTGTAGTGTGTGAAGTGCAACGATTTGAATGCTCTTGACAAATTGGCCCATCACACGCCACCTGATTCCATTCAAAACCTTTCAATGGACAACGTTTGGTGGGTATTATCATGTCTATGGTTATTTGATCACATCGCTGGAGTTAGCTTAGCCTTCTTAGCTCAGTTACCACAGAGCGCAAAAGGCCTACTTCAGCTTCACTTAATGTGCTCCAGATGCACCCTGAACACAATGGATAACCATGTACAGGCTCTTATCTACAGGCTCATAGCTCAAAAAACAAACTCACTTTAACTCAATTTAATTTCCAAACCTGACACGTAGGTGGCCAACCCTCCAGGACAGAAGGAGGCTCTGTCACCCAGAAAGGAGAAACCTAGTGCTGGAGATTTAGGGTTTGACATTTAGATTCTCCCATCGCATCACTTTTTAAGGTCATTTTTCATTGGCTACTTGCACTCCGCATTATCGGATCATATTTCTTATTTGATTGGGACCGTGCAGATTTGAAGTTGTAAGTATTAAACGTGTTTGATATTATCGGGGCTGCCCCGACGAGCTTTCCAGCAGAAGGCTTCAGACTTCTTCTGTAAACAGCGGAAAATATGAGATAATCGGTACCAAGCAACGGTCCCGACCAGCCCACGACCAAGTTTTCCCCCCGAATAGTCAGGATGGAGGGACCAAAGCGTGTCTAAATCGCCCCGATTATTCCCATTACCTGAAACTAGTCAATTAAATTCAATTCAATTTTATTTGTATAGCCCTTAATCACAAGACAGTCTCAAAGGGCTTTACAGGCCAGATTATTATGGGTCAAAAGTGATTTATGACACCCCCCCTAGCCCCGCCCCCCTAAGGGCAAGAAACGACTTAACCTTAATTAACAAGGAAGAAATCTCGAGGAGGAACCTCAGAGTGGGGGATCCCTCCTTCCAGGGATGGTTCAGAGTGCAATGGGTGTCATACGGGCATTTAAAAACAGGGGTAACAAAGCATGACAAAATATAAACGACAAAGTACAAATAGTAAATGAAATAGTAATATTATGATGGGGTGCTGGCTGGAGAGCAAGCTGGTAGCCGTCAGGTGGGGTGGCCAGGTATCCAGTCATGATCACAGCAGCACCCTAGATGGTGGAGACAACATGACGGTTAGATGGAGCACAGTAAGCAGGGAACATACAAGTATCCTCAGACCTAGTACCCATCGGCAGCTAGGGTAGGCTAGTGCTAACGGTATTGATTTAGCTGTAAATTAGAGCTGAGGGGCACTCCTAGCAGCCAAAGGCGAGGGTAAATAGGTGGGTTTTTAGTCTCGCCTTAAATATATCAGCATGATGTGTTGCTGCTTGCAGCTTTTTAGTGAACCGCTCATCCAAACAACTTCACAGTCGACACTTCCGTTCCTTGGCTCCTCTCCTCAGCAACAAACCAAGTGTGAAGCCGATCGGATTAACGGTTGTCGGGAAAATCGAACTACAGACATACTGTACATACACGCATATAGAGACTCCTTCCATTATAGTTATAAATGACCCCGCCTCTAAAATGTTCCTACAAAGTATTACAAACGATCATGACCTTTATTTAGAATGTCCCAGTGTTTCCTCTCTCTCTCTCTCTCTCTCTCTCTCTCTTCTTCACGCTGGAGGTGTCAGGCTGGCCCACTTTTCTAATGGCTGCAGGTGTCCAGTGTGTTGCCATGGAGATCCAAGGAAACTCCAGGCTGTGTAATTAGACAGGTAGGGAGAAGAGGAGGAAGGCAGGCAGGCAGACAGGCAGGCGTGCAGCCAATCAACACGTATGGCTGAAGTCCCAACCAGGAAGTGTGAGCCAAGGTAGTGTGGATGCGAAGGTTCCACCAACAAACACCACATGGGGCCAATGTGCCGTACAAGCGACCTGACACTTGTACGATCCGTCATGTGGGTTTTCATTCAGACGTGCTCATCGACAATATGATCACCAAGTGGAGCGGGTCATGGATCACTGCATATGGGTGTACAATTGGGCTCCTTAAAGGGCTCCTGTTTTACCACCAGGTGTGATTATCTTGAATCTTCTTGAATCTTGAATCTTGATTAGCCATTACAAGCCGTTTAAAAAAATGTCATGTAGGCGTATCTATTAGGGGTGTAAGAAATAACCGATTTGAATCAGAAAATCGGTTTTGATTTAAAAGATGCGAGTGCATCGGTACACGGACCCCTGGATCGGTCTAAACGTAGCATGAACCGGCCGATGGCCCGATCACAAAGTTATGAATCAGTTTTATGTTGTTGCTGTGCTGCTGAATCCTCCGTCTGCTCAGTGTCTGCAGCGCTCTCTCTCTCTCTCTCTCTCTCTCTCTCTCTCTCTCTCTCTCTCTCTCTCTCTCTCTCGCGCTCTCACACACACACACACACACACACACACACACACACACACACACACACACTACTCTCGCGAGACTTGTCATAGTAACGTTAGATAGCGCTCTGTTTGCGAGGGAAAGACAAAAAATGTCCGATACGATTCACAACGTGAACGCATGTTACATTGCAGAACAACACTTTAAAAGACTGATATTCTATAAGAGTGCTTACAGTTTGTCACTTTGTTGTGTTCTGTGGGGATGTCTTGAAATTGTTCTAATTTTCTACCTCAGTAGTTCATTGTTCCTGATCTGAGCCACAGACCTCTCCACAACTTTGGCTCTAATTTGTGCCAACAGTGAAATTGAATAGTTTGTTTTATTGTCAGAGGGGCTTTGTAAAGTTCTTAAAATGCAATATGTTACACTAATAAACATGACATGTTTCTGAATTCACATGTCAAAAGTGACAAAATACTTGTTCCCTGGTCTTTGATAAATCTATTTGAAGGTAAGCAATGT
>PIJE02001315.1:40000-45000 GCA_002895965.2 Coryphaenoides rupestris
CAGTAACTGTGTTGCTTTTAGCATATCCATGACATGCTCCCCATGTATATATGTATGATATATAATATTGTACCAACGTGGGTATGTGGCTGTGGTAGACTTGTCCATGTTTCCATGTTGTAAACACCGTCCCTTTTACGTGGGCTCAGCTCGATGGGGACAACCTGCGGTGACATAACTAATTGGTAACCACCTTCATGATGCGCCATCACATTCACTAGGTTTAGAGACATACCCATCCTGGGTATGTTGAACATGCTTCCTAGTACAGGCCTTTAGTCTCCCTTGACACACACAGACACACACACACACACACACACACACACACACACACACACACACACACACACACACACACACACACACACACACACACACACACACACACACACACACACACACACACAGACACACACACACACGCACAGTCGGGGTGCACTGAAGCTGTTTTGATTCATAGCTACTGACAGAAATAATGACTTCCTTTAGCCCCTCTTGAAGATTGAAGGAAAAACAGGAACATACCGTTGCCCATGGGTGATATTTCTTGTCTCCCGTTACCACGGTAACCAAGGCCTAGATTTCTAGCTCTATGTTTTAATTGGGCTGTGTGACACAAAAAGTCTCATCAACAGTGTGCATGTGTCTGTGCGTGTGTGTGTGTGTGTGTGTGTGTGTGTGTGTGTGTGTGTGTGTGTGTGTGTGTGTGTGTGTGGTGTGTGTGTGTGTGTGTGTGTGTGTGTGTGTGTGTGTGTGTGTGTGTGTGTGTGTGTGTGTGTGTGTGTGTGTGTGTCCAAAAGCCTGTGTTTGCTGCTGCATCGCTTGTAGAGTGAGAACAGAACAGCGACCAATTCATAATTAAATAACTGCAAAAATGGAAAAAAAAAGTTATTCTGAAATAAGATGAGAAGTGGACCCCCCCCCCCCCCCCCAACCTTATGCTGTTCCACATAACACACATAACATGTAAATTGTCATTTAAATCAGAAGCGGCGCTGGCCGAATAATTCTGACACAATTGTTACCGAAAAACGAAAACTATGTTCAGCAGCTGAAGCTTCTCTTGATTACATTTGGATAAGTTCCAAAAAATGGTATTCTCACAACAATAGCCTGAATTTTAGTGACTATAACATAACTCATTGTTTTACATGACACAATAATGGCTGGTTCCCACCAGGCGTTTGGCGGTATAACATGAAATTCACAATTTTAATTACAGCTTTTAACTACACTTTTTGTGTTTGCTTCAACTCTACAATAAATGACCAGATGCATCATTTATTCACACATTGTGCGTGATGCTGGTATTTAGGAAACATGGTTTAGATCATTTAGCATTTCCTCATGTCTCTGACGTGTAAATATCACGGTCATTTGTGTTATCTTTTTTATTCACACGATAACTATTCTCGTGTATCCAAAAATGCTGACTGTGCCCTTTTTGCATTCACTTTGTCTTAGAATTTAAACAATGTGCTGTCCCTGTCTGAGGACTTTGGGTTGGGCTGGGGGGGGGGGGGGGTCAACATTAAGGTTTTATATGTAGATCTGGGAATCTATGAATAAGAATTGGGCTATTTAAATAGACACCACTTGACTTGATGTGAGATTTTAGGGAACGTCTGTAAGAGCCCCATATTCCTTTATTTTACTCCCATTCAATCCCTTGTTTCCCAGTATAACCTGTGTAATGTGCATGTTGTTAAAAAAACAACAACATTCAAGTTGATGACTTGAATGTTAACTTAATTGTCAACAATTGTTGATGACTTATTTTCCACCCAAAGTAGTGCAATATGTTAATGATTGCATAATAATAATCATATTAAAAGAATAAATACATAAGAATACTATTCATAATCATAATAATAACCACAATAATCATAATAATCATAATAATATCATCTATGTATTATAAACATGCTTTAAATTACTATTTGAGTTGCCTGTTTATTGGGGTTGCTGGTCTAGGGTTGGAGAGGTTATGAATAATGTTTTACAGATTTGTCGTCCTCCTGTAGAAATGTGTTGCATGCGTGCAAACTGTGGACACTTCAGTCGCTTGGAGAACCCACTGTCGTGTTCATAGTTAGCAGAAATTTCGACGGAAATATATTACACCATCCAGGTACTTTAGCATAATTTTTTGTTTTCTGCGTGGAAGTAAGGTTTCTTTGTCTTCAGCTGTGTTGTGTCTCGCCCCCCCGGTGGTTGTTGGAGTAGAAGTCGGCCAGGAGACTGTTTTTTTTCAGTAAAGATTTTTTTGTTTGCCAACTAGATATGGAAAAAACATGCCTTAGAAGTGTTTGTCGCCAGCATGTTCATGCATTGTGATAGGAGCGTAGACACAGACAAACACACACACACCCACACACACCCACACACGTACACACACACACACACACACCCACACACAAGTACACACACACACACACACACGCACACACACACACACACACACACACACACACACACACACACACACACACACACACACACACACACACACACACACACACACGTCTAATTACTCCACTTGCCTCTCTCTCCTGCAGTGGCCTTACCCCAGCCCGGTTACATCGGCCTGTTCACATATTCAGCAGCCAGGGCTTGATCGTCCATGGTCTTTCATCTCTCAGCCCATTGCACCGGACTCCAGCTGCAGCGCGCCTCACCTGCGCTGGCTGGCCTCTGAGGCAGCCCTGGTGACACGCTGTTCCTCTGCAGCGCCGGTTGCTGTGGCGACAGCAGGCGCGGGTCTGTGAGGGGGGAGGTGGCGAAGGAGGTGGTGGTGACCAGCGCGCCCCCGGGGTTGTTGGTGAACTGCAGCGCCGCCGCCACGTTCTGATTGGACACGGGCACGGTGACCGGCATGGAGAAGGTGGACTGGGGCACGGCCGACTGGAGGAGACAGGGAGGGGGCGGGGCTTAGAGGGAGGTAACTTCCACAACTGACACCGCAGTAACGGCGCCATCATCATCATCACACAGCAACATCACCATAGCAACAAACTGCACCACGCGCAACACACACACACACAAACACATACACACACTCTATATATTTGGTCGATTTTATTATACGACCGTTCAAATGTCAAAGTGACATTTTGTCTTCCACCCTTTCGGCATTTCCCACCCAAATAATTTCATAGTGTTTGACAAAGTGTTGTAATGCCACTAAAGACCCCGGTGGTTCCCAAAGCCAAATGTCATGTCAATGACACACAGTCATTGACATGACATTGTGCGTCTGTGCCAAAGCCAAATGTCATGTCAATGACACACAGTCATTGACATGACATTGTGCCGTCTCTACATCTATATATCTGGTCACCACCATTTTACTATCCTTTTGACATTGAATTCAATAATTCAGTCCCCACATATACAGTTCCATACATAACCCCCTACGGACACACAGCACACACACACACACGCTCAGTATTGCACACACACACACACACACACACACACACACACACACACACACACACACACACACACACACACACACATACACAATACACCACACCACACACACACACACACACACGCACGCACAACGCTCACACACACACACACACACACACACACACACACACACAGACACACACACACTGCTTAGCGTCGGCATGCGAGGTGGCTCAGAAGTGCTGGCGTCCCCATGCCGTGCCAGGTTAACCCCCCCCCCCATACCCCCCCTCTCCATCCTACACCTACACTTTCTACAGGGCTGGCACAGGTGGCTGAACACCATGCGTTTTACCTCTCTACCCCCGCCCCCCCTAACATACACACAAACACAGCAGGTTAATCCAGAGGGAGGAAGGGGGAGAGTGAGGGGAGGACGAGGGCAGGGGAAAGAAATAGAGTGAGGGGGGAGAAGGAGAAAGAGATAGAGAGCAAAGAGAGAAGAGAGAGAGAGAGAGAGAGAGAGAGAGAGAGAGAGAGAGAGAGAGAGAGAGAGGGGGAAAGAGAGAGGGAGAGAGAGCAAGAGACAGTTTGGAAAATAGAGAAAGTAAAGAAAGAAAAAATGGCTGACCACTTTCCTTTTGTTTATAGCTAGCTTAGCTTGGTTTGCGACGGAGCTTACCCGAGGTATAGCACTAGCACCTTATATCCCTACAACTGAGAGGGAAGGGATTTGGCTGCACTGTGGAAATGAAAGTCTTGACTTTTAATGGAAAAAGAAAGTTTCCTCCAAGCTCAGGCACTGAACACGGCTCACACCTCTGATGATGTGACGTCCGTGACCGAGCAGACATCACAGGGACCGGCCAGAACCAAAACGCAAAGGGCCCCCGGAAATGTCCGGCAATCGGCCCCAGCCCCTGACCCATTTCATCCCTTTAAAGTCTGAGAAGAGGGCCTCCTATATATAGAATGTGGGCCAGTACCGCGCTGAAGCGCACTACACCGCCACTGCTTGGGACCCAGTTTAACACAGCGGAAAATGAGGGTGCCACTCTGTCCTTGATCAGAGGCTCTCCCTCCCCGCTGCAACACTTCCTAACTTCAGCTCAGCGGAGGGAGGATGGAGAGGACAAGGGCGCGAGGAGAGGAGAGCAGAGCAACAACAAAAAAAAACCACCAAACTGCTGAATGATTTCAACACCTTAGATCGTATATCTCCCTTTCTTTCTCTCTCCTCTCTCTCTCTCCTCCTCTCTCCTCCCTCTCTCTCTCTCTCTCCTTCTCTTTGTGTTTACAATGCCCTCCGCTCTGTTCTCCAGCGTGCCTTCACTCTGTGGGTAACCCATGCCTGTCCACTCCCTGCCACACCTCCGTCTCCGCTGTGTGTGTTTGTGTGTGTGTGTGTGTGTGTGTGTGTGTGTGTGTGTGTGTGTGTGTGTGTGTGTGTGTGTGTGTGTGTGTGTGTGTGTGTGTTATAGTTTGTAATTTCCAATGAAGCAGCAAGTGGAGTGCATCTGTAGACGCTAGTGTTTAGTGTTTACAGCGGGAAGGGACTCACACACGCAACACACACACACACA
>PIJE02001315.1:50000-71267 GCA_002895965.2 Coryphaenoides rupestris
ATTGTTGTTTCACTCTTTCGACAAATGGACCTATTGTAAGTCGCGTTGGACAAAAGCGTCCTAAATGTGAATGTAAATGTAAAATGTAAATGTATAAAAAACATCAAGAGGCAGAAATGAGACACATGATCCACCATTCAGAGATCCTATTTTCTTCAGATCTTCAACATTAACATATTGCACAATGTGATGTGTAAATCGTTGAATTGAACAAAATGTCCTCCATAAGACCTCCCTTACATATTAGTGTTGTAGCCTCCATATATGAGAATATGTGGGTTGACAGTGTGTAATGGCCTCCATAGATTGTGGGTTGAGAATGGCTTCATGCTTTTTTGCCAGCGCAGCAATGCATGTTGATCCATACTCCAAACTGATGTCCGAGCTCAATTCATCAATGTACAATGCAGACCAACTTTTGAATTTTGAATAAACAGAGTCAGAATCAATGGTGCCCAATCTGCTGTTGAGGGCCTCATCACCTCTGTGACACGGTCCCTCCACTAAGCATCCTGCCCATCCTCCCAGGTATTAGGAACGCAGCTTTTCCATTGATACTATTGTAAAGCAGTGGCCTTCATCAGTCGCAGTCAGGTTGTGCCTCTGAAGAGAAAGGAGGAGAGTCCAACACATCTCCAAGAGCAGTAAGCATAACCTTACGTTCTTTGGATCACTCAGCTTTGAGAGCAGTATTTTGCCCACCATATCTCCGTTACCACTGGGTACTTTGCTGGAGTATTCTTGGACACTGTGTACAGTTTCTCAGAACAGCGTTCAACATCACACTTTGCTCAAAGGCCTGGTCGGTGCACCCTCATTTAGAACCTTTGCTAGTTCATTGAGCGTGCCGTCTCCATGGATGACCGGGAGAACATGGAGAGTACAGTTCGTAGAAGTGTTTCCATCCCTCCCATCAAAGGCACATCTTTCCAAGCAACATCAACGCCTTCATCAAAGTCATCAAAGTCCTCCCTACAGACCATGAAGGGTTGTTATGTAAGATGGTGCTATTTGCCGTCTTAATGAAGCTGTAACTTGTGCTTTCCTAGCTTTACTGAGGCAGCGTTGGAGGTTGGCATCAGTAAGTAATGGTCTCCATAATATCATGAGCAATACATGCTGTGCGCTGAGCTTGCAGGTGAAAACTGTTTTGTAACTGGCATCAGTGGCCTCCCTGTATTTCTTATCCAGTGCTGGCATTTTGTGCGCTTTGTTATGTCTGCGCTCTCATCTAGTATCAGGGGGTACCGAGGGGCACTGTCTCATTCTGTACAATTTCATTGATTGAGTTCACAAATTCGAAGGCGTAATTTTTTTGCCAGTTTCCTGGTATGCTCACGTACTTTGCCATAAGATCATGGATTTGTTGAACAGACAGCATTGATGCTTTCATTTTGCTGTTGAGTAGAATACTAACGATGAGAAGTTTAACTTGTTGTGCATCAGATTTGTTCCATCCCTGTTCCCTCAATCCTCTGTGCACTCCTGTACTACTTTAGCGATTCCCTTTCCCCCCTCGTGTCTTCTTACAATTCCTGCATCATTCAACAACAGCAACAATTCCCTCAAAATCAAGGACCCAACACGGCATAGTTTCAATCAAGGTACTACTGTTACAACACTGACAATGTTTATAATGAGAATTCGCAACCCTTACAGGAACTCACAGACAACGATTAGAAAGAGAGAGAGGCTTGAATGTGTGAACACTTCTCAATTGTGCTGTAGCCTATTTACTGATGTTAAGTAGAAGAAATCTGAAAACGTCCCTTTCTATTCTTGCACAAAATACATAACTTCAAGTATTTTCAATGACCCAGGTCTAGTCATGTATTTTTAAAAACCTTTAAGGCCTTGATTTTTTTTCTCAAATTCACAAACTTTCAATGATTTCAAGGCCCTGTGGGAACCCTGTTGTTTGGTTATCTTATCCACAGTTCAACCCATGGGTTTCACCATTCATACTTAAGAGAACGCCAGTGTAGCATAGCTCGTGCAACAATGCCAGTGTGGCTTTAGTTGGGGGCTCTTCCAGAGGCAGGTTGTGGTTAAAAGTCTGGTTTCTTGTAAAGTTGCAGGAAAGTAAAAGAGCACAGTAAGCAGATGCGTACATGTGCTAGCATGCTAGCGCTCCCTGAGTGTGTGTGCTGGTGGCTGACTTAACCTGTGGTGCACTGATTAGGTGTGCAGCCCCAAACCCACCCGGACTCTAAATGGGCCAGCTGAGGCCAATTAAGCCAGCCACCAACCACACACACCACACATTCCCAACAGTCAGGCTTTATTAAATGCGCTGCAGTTAGTCCTTTTAGTTGCGCCAGGGAACACGGGAGAGAGATCACTGGTGCTGGAGGCTGCAGTGATGGAGCCTGAAGACACACAGTGTGTGTCATTTCCACGCCTCCCATGTATTGTATATGTGAGAAGCCATGCAGTGCACTCCCGCCGTGGCACGGTGCGATTCGAGAGGCGGGTTCCCTCGGGTCAAGGACGCTGGACCCTGTGGACACGTACCTTCAGCTGGAGCATGAGGAGCACGTTCTGAAGTCTGCTGTCTCTGAGTGGGGTGCTGTCCAGGGTCCTGATCCGCATACCCTCCCCTTGCTCTGGCCTCTGTGCAGTGCTGTGTGTGTGTTGCCGCAGACGCTGTGAATAGAAGGAGACTATGGCTGGCCGGTCTTACTTAGAGCATCATCTAATGACTCTCCTTTGTCTTTATTTCTCGTAGCATTATTGATTCAAACACACACCGCACAGACACACACACACACACACACACACACACACACACACACACACACACACACAATACAGATACAAATGATGGAAGGTAAAAGCAGATAGCATATAGAGAACCTTCGGCAGCTTCATGAGTGTGGGGTGGGATTTGCAAGAACCGTTGATCCATTGGGACCCAGTGGGACCCACAGGGAACCAGCCAGACACACCAGTTGTTCTTCATCCCCATGTTGTGTTCCGTTCGCTCATCTATCTTTCACTCTCCTACTTTCTGCTATTTCTGTTTGTTTCTTTGTTCTATGTTAACATCCACAAAAAGAGAAAGTAATCTTCTCTCTCTCTCTCTCTCTCTCTCTCTCTCTCTCTCTCTCTCTCCCCGTCTATCTCTGTGCTTCACCGTGAACATGTGACCTTGCCTACTGTGTACTCTGATGTTATCCAGCTCCACTGCCCTAGACAAAGCTTTCTGATGTCACTAATTAGACCGAACCAAGGTAGCGCCCCCCAATGGTCGCCTACTGCAGTTGCTTTCTGTCGCAGGCCCTGGAAGTGGGAAGGGTGGAAACCACTCACTAATGGGAATGCAGGTCTGGTGCATTAATTTAGTTGGCGCTATAAAGGGTTCAGGGTCAGGAGGCGAAGCAGGAAGCTCCATATAGACCCATTTAAAAGGAGCTGGATCTCCCATGTTTATGATGGAACTGTGGGTCATATTTCTGTGGCAAAGGCTTCCTCGGTTGAGAAATACCCAAATGTTTCAGCAATGGGCCTCTTTCAATGGAATCGTTTCCCCCTATTTTAAAAGTTGTCCGTCTCAAAAAGGTCACCATCTTATTGTAGGTAATATAATATAATGTAATGCTATTACCTTCCTCAAAAACGTTAAATTGCTGTACAAAATATCAGCCACTAACTCACACACGCACACGCACACGCACACACACACACACACACACACACACACACACACACACACACACACAGACACAGACACACACACATACACACACACATACACAGGAGGATGGCTAGTACTTGTCTGCTTCCTGTGTGGAACAGAGACGTTGTTCCTGGTGAATGGCCACCGTCCGGGAATGTTATTAATGGGCCGAGGGGACTTGCGAGAATTCTGCGAGTCTTGGGTCTCCAAAGTGCCTGCCTGATTGTCCCGTGTACGAGGCGGGACCTGGGAAGTCTGGCAGGAAGTCCGTTGGAACGCGCTAATGTGCATGTTTAAAAGATGCATGAGACGCAGGTGTGTACACTTTGTGGGAACATGTGGGGATACACAAGCGCAAACACACACACACACACACACACATACATACACACACACTGCACGCCTGCCATGATCATTTATTCATCTGTTATTGTGAATTTTTCATAATCTTCAGTTTGTCATTCTTGTCATCCACTTAAAGGATATTACCAGCCTGGATGATCAAACCCTCATAACTAAACATTCGTTACCAGTGCCATTTTGTCATTTTATAGAATTACTTCCTTGTACCGATTTTGCACACTTATCACACTTTAGTCTTTTGGAATCATTGTGTGCCTGTCAGTACGGAGTTTGAGACCAAAACACATCCAAGTACTTCACAAGATGTCATCACAAAGTGCTGTACAGCCATTGTCTACATATGTGGCCGTGCAAATGGGTCAATGATCTGAGGCAGAATTGGCACCGTTGACAGATGATGTCACAGATGTTTCAGTGAAACCAGGGGAGACAGTTACGATGGTTTGTCTGTTTAATGATCATCATTATGTACACAGTTTTTTTTCTCAACCACTTGTATCGTGGCTTATTTCTCTGCCAGGGCTTTTGGCTGCTCTTGTCTAAGTGCTGCCGGGACAAGGCTCTCAAAAAGGACTTTGATTGAAAAAAACGTCTCTCGATGGGAAAATTGCAACAATGAGATGGTTGGTTTTACAATCACATCCCCACCTCCCTGATCCTGTTAGACACTAAACCTCGGAAGGGCCAAAGTAGACGCTCACTGACCAATCACGGGTCCGACGTCTAACAGCACATCAGTAGGCATGGTAACGGCAAACTCTTGACCAATCACCATTAAATGTCAAGTCCATTATATTGCGAAGTGAGCAGTGAGTACATCTTAAAGGCCTCTCAGGGCTAACAGATAAGAGTGAAGCTAAATAGACACGTAGGCCTCCACGGCAAAGTGGAAGGTTACCGGCCCACGAAGTGAATACATCCATAACTACCAACAAATATTGTCTTCAATTTTTCATTCTTATTTTGTTGTGGGAATGCACGCCAAAAAAGAAGAATTTGGCAAATAAGATAACGTCAATGTTTACAACTATGAAAAGACCTTCATTGAACACGAAGTCACATATTCGTCGAAAAATGAACAATCTATTTGCTGATTTTTTCATTGTTATAATAAAATATGTCAAAGAACAATGTCAAACACAAAAGTGAATGTGTGTGTGTGTGTGTGTGGTGTGTGTGTGTGGTGTGTGTGTGTGTGTGTGTGTGTGTGTGGTTGTGTGCGCGGCGCAGGTTCCTCGGTGTGCCCCCAGGAAGAGGAAGTTGTCCACTGACCGGCCCCTTGCCCTTTGACCTCATCTACACGGACTACCACGGCCTCCAGCAGATGAAGCAGCACATGGGGCTGTCGCTGAAGAAACACAAGTAGGTCCATGCATGAATCACGTGGACAGTGAGTAAACCATAGCTGGACAAGAACACGACATCCGACTACCACAAAGACAACAAACAAACAAAACGCAAACTATAAAATAAAACAGGAAACAATAAATGAACGAATACAATAAAACACTGGAACATGCAAACTACAAACAACAGATCAATGAAACAAATACAAACCAAACACACAGGGAACACACCAGGAAGGAGACAAACTATGAGTGGGGGCGCAGACAGAAACCAACAAAGACACGTGATCAATAATGCTAAAGTCCAGCAGGGGGTTCAAAAAACGTCAAAACATAAATCACAATTGAGGGTGACAGAGGCACTTGGAGTTTTTTTACGAACTCCAGCTCAACTGGGCGTCGCGCTCTACCACTCATCAACCAAACAGAAGATGTGTGACGAATGCCGATGAGACAAGAAGCAGTGCACAAAGTAAATCATACATACAGTATATACACATAGTATCCTTCCTGAATAAAATAAATAATAATAATACATACATATAATAAATAATACAATTATTATTTAAATAAATTAATTCATAAAAACGAAATTAATACATTCATGAATTACAAAAATAAATAATAATAATAATAATAATAATACACATTTGAAGTGTTGCTAGTGTGTGTGATGGGACCCTTACTCATCCACACCTGCACTGATCCCACTTCAATGAGTACGTTTACATGCACACAATAATCCGATAACTGGGAATAATCAGGTAATGGTAATAATCTGATTTGACGCGTTTACATGCACTTCAGTAATCAGATAACTGAAAACCCACGTTTACATGATTCAGTCGATTAGTTGGATTTCTTTCATGACGTTGGGCTTGGGACCGGCAAACCTGACCCAAAAGAGACACTCTGGCGGAGTTACTTAGTTTTTTTGGTTATTTATTTTTTTAAATGTATTTAATTTTTTAGAAATTGTAATTTTTTATATTACAACTTAGCGACAAAGTGCTGGTAGTAGTGCTAAGTGTTGGTGCCGGTATTACTACTAGTGCTAGTGCTAGTGCTAGTGCTAGTGTTACTGCTAGTGCTAGTGCTAGTGTTACTGCTAGTGCTAGTGTTACTGCTAGTGCTAGTGCTAGTGTTACTGCTGGTGCTTGTGCTAGTGTTACTGCTGGTGTTAGTGCTAGTGTTACTGCTAGTGCTAGTGCTAGTGTTACTGCTAGTGCTAGTGTTACTGCTAGTGCTAATGCTAGTGTTACTGCTAGTGCTAGTGCTAGTGTTACTGCTAGTGCTAGTGCTAGTGTTACTGCTAGTGCTAGTGTTACTGCTGGTGCTTGTGCTGGTGTTACTGCTAGTGCTAGTGCTAGTGTTACTGCTAGTGCTAGTGTTACTGCTGGTGCTAGTGCTAGTGTTACTGCTAGTGCTAGTCCGGGTGCTAATTGCTGGTGCTAGTGTTGTTCTAGTGTTGTTCTAGTGTGACTGTCTGAGGAAGTATTCTGTGACATTCTGTGAATGTCAAAATATAACAATGTATATTTTATTACATTGATTTATATTTGTATTGCTCCCCTTAATATTTTTTGTATACTTTATTTTATCTTATACAGTTTTCTTTTGTTTAGATTTTTTGTAACTTTAATATAGTTTCTATTCTATTTCTATTTCTATTTGTATTCTTTTATAACTGCAGTCTGATGTCGGGCGTTTTGCACATAAGATATTCACTCACTGCTTATACTTGAAACTTGAAACTAGAACCACCACTGAGCTCTATTATATTTTAAACAGCCCCATTGTCCCAGGATGGAAGTGATTTAAGCGGGGATAATGGCAGAAATGTTCTTTCAGATTATGATTGTAATCATTAGTTTCTGATTGTTTTTGTCTCAACACACTTCTGAATACACAAGCTCGATCAGGCTACAGTTCACTTACTGGCCAAAGGGGCCGGTAATGAGAAGGAGTTTTGGCTTCTTGACATTAATCTGCACACCCATGCATTTCCACTTCCAAGATAAAAAATCCTGACGACCTATAAAGAACGGACTGATATCTCATCTAGGAATCTGCCCTGGCCAAGTAGCCCCTAGCCAACGTAAAGGGCATCAACTTTTCTCCCTCTTGCTGTGAAAGTAGAAACACAAATTATTCACATTCGATTACAAACATAGCAACATCCCCTGTGGTCTTTGTGGCAAAAAGCGGCGTCATCCTCTTGAGGTTGCCACAGTTTAGCCACACGACAAAGAGGGGCTCTCAAACTCACTGTTCATCTTAAGCACACTCTCAATGTCCCCGTACAGACATGTCTGGGTCATGCTATGGAAGCAGTGCTGTTGGAAAAGGTCCCCTGACATGAGGCTCTTCAGCATGACATCCAATGTGGAGGTTGTTATGGCCGGGGTGCCGTGTATGAATGTCTCTCTACTACATTGTTAATGTAGTAGAGAGACAGTGTCCTGCCACTGTCTCCCGCTCCTCTGCCTCTGTTGCTGGTGACATTGAGAGTGTGTTCTTTAAAAAGCTTTAATATTATTTATAAATGCAACACACGCGTGAGTGTTTTATAGAACAGCATTTAATCATACAAGAAGCCTACCGATGAAGTCCTATAGCCATAGAGACAGCTTTGTATCTACTAGCATGCACTCAGTCTAATGCTAGCCTTGTGAGCCAGATATTTACACTGAGTCTGGCCTCGGCTGGCCAGCAATCCAGTTCCACTATATGGGCGTGGCCTGAAACTCCAATCACAGTCACTCATGTTCCCCTCTGAGAAAAGCCTTTTGTGCAGAAATCTGCTCATCTGTTAGCATCGTTATTCAGTCAAATAGAAACTGTTTTGATTGCTCCATAGATTGCTCCTCTGTCCATTGATTTTTTGGAGTACTGTGGCTCTCCTTGTTGCTGATTGGTCCTCGCATTTTGGCATTTTTTGTGATCGCGCAAGATCAGGCTACTGCTTCTGTCTGTGAAATCATCATCTCCACACCTTTCAGCTGAAGTAGCAGTAGGACATGAGTCTTAGTCTCAGAGGTTCTGGATGAGGCTTTCTAGCATTCTCTACTTCCTCATTGTCTGTGCAGTAAATGTTGGGAACTAAATTATTATAAGAATGATTGCACTGTGCTGATAGTTTTTTCATATTTCATACTGTGCTATGATCATTAAAAACATTTTATTCTGATTTCCCCCCCCCCCCCTCTCTCTCTCTCTCTCTCTCTCTCTCTCTCTGTTTATGCTGTGGGGGCTTTTGAGAGAAGCAAAATGGACAGATTGTGACACATGTTAAGTTATTACTGGGTAATAACAGTGTGTGTGTGTGTGTGTGTGTGTGTGTGTGTGTGTGGTGTGTGTGTGTGCTATCATGTTCATGACATAGTCCATTGTCAGCGGGAACACAGAGCTGGTTAACTCATTGGATGTCAGTGAAAAGCCCCATTATGCCCAGTATGAATGAACTGGAACACTCTGATGTGATGTGACTGTGCCAGAGCCTCAAAGCAAATCATGCACACTAAGGGTGAAACGTTAAGTGTATTCTCGGGGTGAAACGTTACGTATATTCTTGGGGTGAATCGGTATGTTTATCGGTATTGCGCCGTACGGTACGGGGTCCACGGCACACAGCTTGGTGTGCATTGTGAACCAAACAAGACATTCATCAGTTATTGTACAGTTACATTTTAATAAACCATTTCATCGATACAAATATAATAGTGGGAGACATAAACCAGTGGTGTATATACCGGAATTAACGAGGTGTAAATTATCCACACGCTAAGCGAAGCTGGCAGATTCCGAGGTGCAGTCGAGGCGTGTTCACACATAAGCAGCTACGGCTCAAAGCATTCTGGTCTACCGCCCCGCCGGGCCCCTCCCCCTCCCCTTACCTAAACGACTCCTTAGGAAATCAACGGAGAGAGGGCTGCACGAGATGTCTGCCGGGACTTGGCCAGCAAATGAAATGGCTGCCAAACAGCAAACAACTTCTCCCCGCAGCCTTCAGGCAACAATGTGCGGCTGATTCGGCGGGGAGCCGGTCCAAAGAGATCACTGCGGCGATAGCAGAACCTTCTCTGTGGTGGACAATGTTCAAAGTGCTTGACCCCGTGATACACTATTACTTCCCACACACACATTCTGCCCGTGTTAGACCTGCCTTATAGAACACAATAAAAGAACACATTGACTGGATGTCAGAAGAAGCCTGCTCTTGTGCTCACTACGTCTAGGGCTACAGAGAGACTGCTATTTTCATGATGGCAGACTAGGAGACAAACAGCCACACTTTGTCGCACTTTGGATACGATGTCATGTTGGATAGATGCTGCTGATCTATGCATTCCTTGCTGAAGTTGTGTTTAAATGACTATTTAATGTTTTGTGTTATAAAGGCACTACTGGTTTATATTTATGTTGTCATGCACGACTCGAAGCCAAGCTGTACCATTTAAATAGAACAAAATCTAAATACAAATGTTCCATTTTTTTTTTAGCTATTTCACTCCCGGGGCACGCACGTCCTCACATAGTGTGTCACACACATGCACACACGCACACACACACACACACACACACACACACACACACACACACACACACACACACACACACACACACACACACACACACACACACACACACACACACACACACGTGTACCGCATCGCCTGCCAATATGGAATACATAGTATGCATGAACACACGCGCACACGCATGAACACACACGCACACACACACTTATCACTGTGCTAAGCCTGACTTCTGCTAGGAAGGGTTGGGGGGGGGGGGGACAAAGAAAAGAGGGTGATAGAAATAAGGAAAGAGAAGGAAAGACAGAGAAGCTGAAAGAAGAAGACCAAACTAGATGCCAACAGAGACTTTCTTTTTACAGGCGTACTTTCTTTTGCTCAGAGCTTACAAATTGCTTTGGGCCGCACTACAAAGACAGAGCCTCTTGTAAAGTAGGACACAGCAGTCACCAGACAAAGCAGCCGCAGGAATGCTGTCTTGAGAACGTGCCAAACACACAAGAGCTCAGATTCTGAAGTGTCACTAAGATTACAGAAATATATATAAATATACATCTCACTGTATGTCTCACACACGTCGCAAATCATGTTAGAAAATAAAACACACACACAGTTCAGTTTTTGGATGAGCCCAACATAGCACAAATTGAGGCTTTTTTGCTTATGCTACTGTATGTCACATATTCCATGTAAAAGTGGATTAATAGAGGAGTAGAGATTATACCTGCTGCCTGATGTTGAGTCTCAAAATAGAGCCGGCCCGGGCTGTTGTTACTGTTGGTTTAAATGTTCCCCACTTTGAAGTAAGTAAGTGAGATTTTATTTATATAGCACATTTTTAACGCAGGGTTACAAAGTGCTGCACAAGAGATATAAATACAATACAGAATACATACATATTTTAATACAATACACAAGAACATACATACATACATACTGTACATACAGTACATACATACATAAAGGCCATAAACAAAAGATAAATTACAGCCCCTTTGTAGGGAAGGCTAAAAATGGGTTTTGCAGTGTTGACGCAAAACAACAACGAGTAGTTGAGGTGTAGTAGTTTCACTCGATACGCGTTCACACGTTCTGTTGTTTTCCTCCGGGGAAAGCGGGGCGACCACTTCAGGGAGTAAGGGGCGGGGCCATGGGCGGACCTCAAGAGGGGAGTGTTGCGGCGGGGAGTCGCTTTCACGCTGAAATGATTTCAACTTTGACACGGCGCACCGCATGAGGTACGGCGACAACACAGTCCAAGAAGACAGAATGTTTCAAGCTGTGGGTGATTTTGTGTGTGTGTGTTTTAAACTCACCGCGCACGAGGACACAAAGCCCAGCCTAGCGGCACAAACGGTGTCCTGTCGCGTCTTCAGCGAACGTGAAGTAAATTCAAGAAAAATGTACAATTTGTTGGATAGCGGAATTAAACGATGAGGAGCCTGGAGAGCTGATACCAATGGGCCTGCGAATTGATTTTCACGTCGTGTTTTTTAACTGTTCACGCATTTGTTTCACTGTCACTCTTTCCATCGTGCCTTTGTGTGAGAGTGTATATCGACGTTCCATTTGGCTGTTTGTCCTGCAGCCGCACAGATGGAAATTACACTTATGATGGACAGAAACATTAGAATGATAGAGGACTGAACCAGTCTGAGTGACTGGCCCAATGATTGGCTGTGTGCATACGTGTGCATGCACGTGTGTTGTGTGTGTGTGTGTGTGTGTGTGTGTGTGTGTCTGCATGTGTGTGTGTGTTGTTGCATGTATGCGTTTGTGTGCGTGCATTGCATGTGTGTGTGTGTGTGTATGTCTGCATGCATGCGTTGCGTGTGTGTGTGTGTACGTGTGTGTTGCATGTGTGCACATTTTTTTCAGCGAGGTGAAGGATCAATGGAGTTTGGAAAGACGTAGAAAGAAATACAGAACGATGGAGTGAACTTGAACAAAAGAAGAAGAATAAGTGTGTGTGGGTAGCAAAAAGAGACAAAAGAAGAGAACAGGAGAAAGAAAACAGGAGAGGTGAATAGAATGGAGAGAGAGAGAGAGAGAGAGAGAGAGAGAGAGAGAGAGAGAGAGAGAGCGTCCGGGAGCTGACACCTGGAGTCCGCCCAACGACGCCTATAAAAGGAGTGCTCCATGTATTTTTAAAATCCAATTATGAGCGAGAGAAATGTATTACTGCTGGTCCGGAGAGTCGTTTTTTCAGATCGCCTAGTTGCCTCGTTGGCCTTTGGCTGTACACATCTTTGCGACGTGTTTAAGTGCTAAATGTTTGGTCTGGACACCGGCGACGTGAGGCAACACCACAGTCACAGGTTTGGTGTGTCAGGGCCTAAAGGTAGACTAGACTAGATTTATAGGTGGAAAGAATTTACAGCCTCCATGGACCCGCTTTAGACCGGGACATGGATGTATAGACCTTCAACTGTTCATTGGCTCATTCAATTTATACTGTCGAGAAACATGTACATATCCACGGGCTCATCAATCATTCACGAAGTATATCGTGGCTGTATTACAGTGTGTTTTGCCATAGCTGGGAGTGTGCCCTTCTCACGGGGTTATGTGGGGTTGTGATTGTGGTAAAGTGGCGGGCTGTTGTCACGGTGACACACGGCGGCTTCCTGAACGGCGCATTAGGGACACCGTCTTGTTGTCTGGTGCAGCCGCCGTTATGTAACTCCTCACAAGCAGCCCTGCTGAAACCCCATCCATTTATCTCAACCCAGTTATCCAGCAGACCTCCCCGGAGGGAGAGGGGGGGGGGGGTTGTGTGGGTTGTGGGTTGGGTGGGCCAATGACATATAACTCCCCTTCCTCACTTAAACTCTCTTCTCACCGGCCCCGTCGGGATGGAATGGGCTATTTTAGCCGCACACGCTGAAAGGCATCGTTAATCAAGCCCAGAGCTCTGGGGTCAGCTCCCTTTAATTACTCCTGTTTTATATTTCCACCAATGTCCACATTCATTATTTATGCCTTGTTACACGCGGGCGCACTGTTCTGTTCAGCGCTACCTGGTGGTCGGCGCGCGCACACGCATCTCTGAGGGCGGCACGTACGCAGCGGGCAAACAAGTGAAGTAAAGCTAACCAGGCTAACGCTGAGCACGGAGCTGTCTACTGGACCGCGCTGGAGCGGCGCACGAGTCAGCATAACTCGCCTCCTAATTCATTACGAGGCTAACCTTTTACAACATATTTATTTAGCAATCCATCAACGTAATGCATGTTTCTGGCAGCGTGTCTTACTCTGTCGACTAAATGTTAAGTGTAAAAACCTTAAATTAATGATCTATTAAGAGTCTGAATTGCACAAAAAAGGTTATGTCCCTTATAGCTTTCTATATGTGTTTTACCAAATGGACCGGTGTAGCGGAATATCATCGCTCAAAAACAATTTTAACATACAAAGCAAAATAACGTCGGAAACGCTGTAGGAAATGATTGTTCATTATTGTCACATCATTTTCATAACCTCACTGTGTGCAGCTGCGATGATCTCGCAATTTTTTACCAATCATAGAATAAGAGGCTTACAGTATTGTAAAAAATAGTGCGCTTACATGATGATTCAGCTTCTTTTGTATTATCCTGTGAACACAGAGAACGAGAAACACAGTAATCTCTGCAACACCTTTGAGATTATGTCATCAAGTCTTCATAATATGCATCGAGGAAATTGTGCTCAGTATCTAATGCCCTCTGCACATGACACAAGTCTTTTCAAAGTCGTAAGATTGCTGTACTGCACACTCGGAACGGACGCTTCCAAACTGGATGTCTACAAGAATACTGCGGTCAAATTGTTTTGGCGGAAAAAAAAACATAAAGGAAAAGGAAGAGACTATGGAGGCAAGAGAGTCTCATTGGCTGTCGGTCATCTCTATAGTTATTGCTGCTCACTACAGCGTTCACACGACTAGAGTTTGACTCCCTAACAGGTTAGGGAGTCAACATGAAAAAAAAGATAAACATGCTGGACACCCTCTAAAATGTACGTGGCTGTCAAATTCTGTCTTTAAACTTTTAAATCTGTGTTCAACAGCATCAATACTGACAACGAAGCAAACTTCATTCAAATTTCAGAAAAAAAGAAAAGAAGAGTAAATCTCAGCGGAAACTCCGGACTTTTGGTGAGTGAGAGGAGTGAGAGGAGTCTAGTTTAAATCTCACTGAAACGGAAGGCGATAGAAAGAACCTTCTTTTTAAAACAAAGTGGTTACCTTGCCTGCAGCAATTCGGCCCGGCATCGAAGAGAGAGAGAGACAGAGAGAGAGAGAGAGAGACAGAGAGAGAGAGAGAGAGAGAGAGAGAGAGAGAGAGAGAGAGAGAGAGAGAGAGAAGAGAGAGGGGGAACCCAGGAGAGGAGGAGAGAGAGAGAGGTGGGTGACAAGGTACAACCCTGCCTCCTCCTCCTCTCTCCGCTGCGATGTGTTGGGCCGTTCAAACCAGATTAACCCTCTCTGATCCATCTGATAGATATTCTGCTCAGCTGCTCCTTCCATAACCCCCCCCACCCTCACCCCCCCACCCCCACACACACACACACACACACACACACACACACACACACACACACACACACACACACACACACACACACACACATACACACACATATACATACACACACACCCACGCCTCTTTTACTCTCTCACTCTTTTCATGCGCTTAGGTGCTTCTTCTTATCTGTACGCAGGGGAGTTGAAGGTTTCTAAAAGCAGCTGATTCATATATGGGGAGGAGGGAGGAGGGAGGAGGGAGGCGTGTGGGGGGTGTACTCAGTGGGGTGGGGGCGGGGGGCAGTAGACCCTTTCCACAGAGGTGTCATCGTAGGACAAACACAGGTGTTGCTCATAACACTGATTCTGGGTCTGCTGATCTTTTGTTTACCGGGACATTAAGGTGAGGTGAGGATGCTGCGCTGCTCGGTGAGTCTGCTAACTCGTGCCCTGGTACATACAAGTAGTTTGTCCAACGATGACTCCTCTGTGCAAAGGGTCTCTTTGGGGAAATAATGATTCCTCTGGTTTACTGAGACTCAAGTCTCAACAAGAGGCTCAGGTCTGGGAGATTGGGGCATTTCACTTTCTTTCACTTCACATTTATTTCGACTATCAATCACGTTGCTGGAGGCGGGATCAGTAAGCGTGTGATTGACTAACTGCAAAAATGTACTAATTGCAAAACTGTGAAAGTTTTCAATCAACACTGTGTAGACTGTTCCATGTAGAAATACATTCTTTCTAAAAGCTACATCCAATCGCGCAAATTAGTTTCTCTTATGTAAAATATCTGTGTCAAGAAACAGTAAACAAGGTGTAACTCCGCCCCTTCCAGTTCCTGGTTTCCGGCCCAGGCTCTGTGCCCCCCCCACCAGAAGTTCTACTGGGACTGCTGTATCTCATATTGCTTAGACCACCCATGCCTCCTCCACACATATTAACACACTCAACACTAGAGCCTTGGGAGACCGTCCTCTTGTGAGTTCACGTCGTGTTTCTCCCTGCAGAACGGCCCGGCCTCGAACCCGTTGAGGGCCTCTTCCAAAAATAAAGCATGATCGGCTCAATCGGCACTGAGAGGGGGTTTCAGTTCATGGCAACGTGAATACGAAGATGGCAGCGCCCAATCACAGTGTAGCAATTTACGGAGCGATCAAAACTGTTTTAACCGCAATAGACTGAATAACAACGTTAAAAGATTTACAGAAATTGGCACAAAAGGCTTTTATCACATTAAAGTATGTTTTAGCTTTACTTCCAGTGGTTTGGGTCAGAGCAAAGAGCGCAGGTGTTACTTAATCCGCTTTTTTTCGACATCTGATTGGGAAACGCAAGCTTGAACGTCTGGATGGTCTCCAAGGGGCACAAGGCCAACGCAGCACAACAATCTATAGAAAATATTGTGTTGCTCGGCATAACAGGCTGCAGTGTTCGCATGGGGCCAGGCCCTTGGGCTTTCATCAATATCCAAATGCGAGAGAGAGAGAGAGAGAGAGAGAGACTATATTCTACGATATTTTTAGACAGGCTTTTTATGTGTTTTAATGTATTTAAAAACAGTTTACTTACGATATACAGTATGCATATACTGTATAAATACCAAAATACATATCTACATTCATAAAAATTAACAATCATTGCATTCGGGTTACGATCCGAAGGATATTGTATTGCGCGTCATGCATTGAGACGCGCTGCAGATCATCAGAGACACCGCGTGGCACAACTCAATTACAGTACAGCGCTGTGTTCCCCCACAATGCACCTGTTGCGGATCAGACACGACGCCACCAGACAACGCGGGAAACAAAAGGAAGTGCGAAACCATTTAGTACCGACGCTTAGTCTGACACCCCCCCCCCACACACACACACACACACACACACACACACACACACACACACACACACACACACACACACACACACACCCGCCCCGACAACGAGTAAATGCCACGGAGCAGCTGAGTGGCGCGAGGGGGGCTGTGAGGCGGAGCGTGGGAGGTGGGACACGCGGCGGTGAAGCGTTAATATAACACGTGGCCGTCCCCTTCTACTGGTCTGACGCTGGAAAAACACCACAACCTTCCTCACCAGCAATTATTGCGAGGCATTGTATATCTATCTATCTATTTATATATGTTAGGCTTGTCAAAATAACGCCTTCATTTCGATGAATTCATTCGAGAAAAAGAAAATGGGGGTAAAAACGAATGAGCGCAGATAGGAGGTACGTAGCCTCTTGACATTTCTCAACAGTCCTCTGTGCATCAGTAACGGTAAACTGGTAAACACCGGCGCCATTGTCATCGGAAAACGCCGCATTTTCGCCCAGTAAGAGTTGATGTAAACAGACGGCGGGATTCTGTGTGTCCAATATTTTGTTGTTGTTTTTCTCGCTCATGATGTTTATACGTTATGAGCCTGAGGAATATAAATCTACATGTGATTGATGAACCAACTCAATGGCTATATACAGTATATATATATATCACAGGTATGTATGTAAGTGCTCGTCTTCATTCCTGATTATGCTGTTCTCTTCCTCTCTCATTCCCCCAACGTGTCTCCCACACATGCATACACTCTCTCTTCAGTCACTCACATACACACACACACACACACACACACACACACACACACACACACACACACACACACACACACACACACACACACACACACACACACACACACACACACACACACACACACACACACACACACGCACACACACACACAGTCACACACACACACACACACACACACACACACACACACACACACCATCATCAGCCAGCTGTGTCCTTGTCTGTGTGACAGATGTGGGAGTGTGACCATGTGACCAGGGGATTAACACCATCGGCAAAGTCTGCCAAGTCAAAGAACTTCCCTCTGTCAGATAACCCTGCGTGTGTGTGTGTGTGTGTGTGTGTGTGTGTGTGCCTATGTGATGTGGACATGTGCAGGTCAGACAAGAAGGAAGAGAAAGATAGAGAGAGAGAGAGAGAGAGAGAGAGAGAGAGAGAGAGAGAGAGAGAGAGAGAGAGAGAGAGAGAGATCTAAGTTGTTTCTGCTCCTAGCTCAGTTTCTGTATGAAACACAAAATAAGACATGAAAGTGAAGACAAATTGAAAAATGCTAACAAGACAGTCTTGCTTTGGTCACTCCCTCTCTCTCTCTCTCTCTCTCTCTCTCTCTCTCTCTCTCTCTCTGGCTCACTCTTATATGTACATATATAGATACAGTATATAGATATATACAGTATCTATATATATATAGGTAAGATGAATGGTCCATGAAGGAGAAAGAAGTAAAGGAGAGAAAGAACATAACAACCATTCAAGTACACATTCACAACCCCCCTCCCCCCCCCACCCCGCACCAAATACTTTATTTCCATTATGCTTTCACCAGAGTACTCCTGCCACCAATGTCCACATTCATAATATTTAGCCTGTTACACGCGGGCGCCCACTGTTCTGTTCAGCGCTTACCTGCGTGGTCGGCTGCGCGCACACGGCATCTTCTGAGGGCGGCACGTACGCAGCGGGCAAAGAGTGAAGTATAAGCTAACCAGGCTTAGCTTAGCACAGCAAGCTTTGTCCACTGGACCGCGCTGGAGCGAGCGCCCCGGAGAGACAAAGGTCAGCATAACTGCCTCCTAATTCATTACGAGGCTAACCTTTTACAACATATTTTATTTAGCATCCATTCAACCGTAATGCATGTTTCTGCAGCGTGTCTTACTCTGTCGACTAAATGTTAAGTGAAAACCCTTAAATTAATATCTATAGAGTCTTTGAAATTGCACAAAAAAAGGTATGTCCCTTATAGCTTACTACTATGTGTTCTTTACCAAATGCGGTTGGTAGCCGGAATTCATCGCTTCAAAAACATATTTTAACATACAAAGCAAAATAACGTCGGAAACGCTTGTAGAATGATTTTCGATTATTTGTAACATTCATTTCATACCTCACTGGTAGCTGCCATGATTCCGCAATTTTTTCCAAATCATAGAATAAAAGGCTTACAGTATTGTAAAAAATGTGCGCTTACACTGATGATTCAGCTTCTTTTTGTATTATCCTGTGAACACAGAGAACGAGAACACAGTCTAATCTCTGCAACACCTCTTAGATTAGTGTTCAATCAAGTCTTCATAGTATTGCATCGAGGGAAATTGTGCTCAGGTATCTAATGCCCTTCTGCACATGACACAAGTCTTTTTCAAGTCGTAAGATTGTTGCTGTACTGGCACACTCGGAGACGCGACGTTCCAAAACTGGATGTTCTTACAAAGATACTGCCGGTTCAAAGTGTTCTGTGGCGGAAAAAAAAACAAGAGAGAAAAGGAGAGACTATGGGAGGCAAGAGGAGTCTTCATTGCTAGCTACGGTCAATCTCTATAGTTAATTTGCATGCTCACTACAGTGTTCACACGCTAGAGGTTTGGACTCCTAACAGGGTTAGGGAGTCAACATGAACAAAAAGCAACATGCTGGGACACCCTTCTAAAATGTACGTGAGCTGTCAAATTCTGTTCTTTTAAAACTTTTAAATCTGTGTTCTAAAACAGCATTCAATACTGACAACGAAGCAAACGTTCATTCAAAATTTAGAAAAAAAGAAAAGAGAGTAAATCTCAGCGGGAAACTCCGGACTTCTTGGTGAAGAAGGAGTTGAGAGGAAGTGAGAGGGTCATAGTTTAAATCTCACTGAAACGGCAAGGCGATAGAAAGAAGCCTTCCTTTTTAAAACAAAAGTTTGCTTACCTTCCTGCAGCAAATTCGGCCGGCAGTCGAAAGAGAGAGCAGAGACAAGAGAGACAGACAGAGAGAGACGGAGAGAGGAGGAGAGGAGGAGATGAGAGAGAGACGGCAGAGGGTGAAGGGACAAGGGGGGGGAAACCCCAGGAGAGGAGGAGAGCGAGAGGAGTGGTGACAAGGTACACCTGCCTTCCTCCTCCTCTCCCGTGCGAATCGTGTCGGAGAGAGGAGCGTTCCAACCAGATTAAACACTCTCTGCATCCATCCTGATAGATTATTCTGCTCCTTGCTCCTTTCCATAACCCCCCCCACCCCTCACCCCCCCCCCCCCCCCACCCCCATAAACACACCACACACACACACACACACACACACACACACCCCACACACACACACACACACACCACCATATACATAAACACACACACCCACGCGGCTTCTTTTTACTCTCTCACTCTTTTCATGCTCTTAGGTGCTTCTTCTTATCTGTAGCGCAGCGGGGAGTTGAGGTTTTCTAAAAGCAGCTGGATTCCATATATGGGGAGGAGGGATGAGGGAGGAGGGAGCGTGGGGGGTGTACTCAGTGGGGTGGGCGGGCGGGCAGCTAGACCCTTTCCACAGAGGTGTCATCGTAGGACAAACACAGGTGTTGCTCTAACACTGATTTGGGGTCTGCTATCTGTTGTTTACAGGACATAAGGGCTGAGGTGAGGATGCTGCGCTGCTCGTGAGTCTGCTAACTCCGTGCCTGTAATAACAAGTAGTTTGTCCAACCGCATTGACTCCTCTTGTGCAAAAGCGGGGGGGGGGGGGGGGGGGGGGGGGGGGGGGGGGGGGGGGGGGGGGGGGGGGGGGGGGGGGGGGAGGGCGGGGGGGGGCGGGGGGGGGGGGGGGGGGGGGGGGGGGAGGGGGGGGGGGGGGGGGGGGGGGGCGGGGGGGGGGGGGGGGGCGGTCTCTTGGGGAAATAATGGATTCCTCTGGTTTCACTGGAGACCTCCAAGTTCTCAACAGAGGCTCAGCGTCTGGGAGAATATGAGGGCATTTCACTTTCTTTCATTTCACATTTCATTCTGACTATTCATCACATTGCTGTGAGGCGGGAATCAGTATCGTGGTGATTTGACTAACTGCAACAATGTACTAATTGCAAAACCTGTGGAAGTTTTCAATCAACACTGTTTAGACTGTTCCATAGTAGAACTACATTTCTTTCTAAAAGTACATCACAATCGCGCAATTAGTTTCTCTTATGTAAATATTACTGTGTTCAGAAACAGTAAACAAGGTGTAACTCCGCCCCTTTTCCAGTTCCTGGTTTTCCGGCCCAGCTCTTGTGCCCCCCCCAGCCCCCCCCCCGGCTCACCAGGAACGTTCTACTGGGACTGCTGGATTCATATTTGCTTAGACCACCCATGCCTCCTCCACAATTTATTACCACTCACACTAGAGCCTTGAGGAGACCGTCTCTTGTTGAGTTTCACGTCGGTGTTTCTTCCCTGCAGGAACGGCCCGGCCTCGAAACCGTTGGAGAGGCCTCTTCCAAAAATACAAAGCATGAATGGCTCCAATTCGGCACTGGAGAGGGGTTTTCAGTTCATTTGCAACGTGATACTGAAGATGGCAGCGCCCAAACTCACAGTGTAGCATTTTACGGAGCGATCAAACTGTTTTAAGCCGGCAATAGACTGTGAATAACAACGTATAATTAACAGCATTGGCTTTTATACATAAAAGTATGTTTTAGTAGTTTATGCTTTTACTTCAGCGGTTTGGAGTCAGAGCAAAGAGCGCAGTTGTTACTTAATCCGTTTTTTTTCGACATTCTTGATTTGGGAAACGCGAAGCTTGGAACGTCTGAGATGGGTCTCCAAGGTGACAAGCGCCAACGCAGCACACACAATCTATAGAAAATATTGTTGTTGCTCGCACAACAGGTTGCACGTGTTCGCATGGGGCCGGGCCCTTGGGCTTTTCATCAATATCCAAACGCGAGAGAGAAGAGTAGAGGAAGAGAGAGAGAGATGAGGGAGGCGGATAGCGAGAGAGAGAGAGAGAGAGAG
>PIJE02001315.1:79156-84156 GCA_002895965.2 Coryphaenoides rupestris
CCGATGTTTGTGTAAAACAGCTGTCATCTGTGAGTGTAGAATGCTGTGGCTACGGCACACACACACACACACACACACACACACACACACACACACACACACACACACACTACCATACCCTGAGGATGAGAGGGATAGGTCTTCATGCTGAGCCTTTAACAACAACATTCAACACAAGCTTGTGTGTGTGTCTGTGTGTGTGTGTGTCTGTGTGTCTGTGTGTGTGTCTGTGTGTCTGTGTGTGTGTGTGCGTGGCTGTGTGTGTCTGCAAAGGACCCCACGTGATCACGACTGCTAATCGATAGGGTTCATGTAGAAATGTTGATTGCATCGCTGTGCTGTGATGAGTCCGGATGTTGCATGCTGGCTCCAGCAGTGTGTGTCTGAGTGGTGATCAAGATGCTGTGTCCTGGACTCTCTTCCTGGGTCTTCCCCGCCTCCTGGCCCTGACAGGGGCCAAAGGAGAGGCGGAGGTCCTGGTGTGTTCTGACAGCACGTGGATAACAGATAACAGCTCCGTTGGTTTGATACTCATCCTGTTCTGTTCTGTTTCACTCCCTCAGTCGTTTACACAACGTGCCCTGCCGCTATCTAGTCAATGGTTTTTCTTCTTTTATTAATGGCCGTTCAAAAAAGCGTGCCTGTTCAGATCGGGTCGATTGTGTGCTGCGTTGAGGTTCCTCGAGAAGCGCTCAGCCAAACAACAACCTCACACTTCACTCAACACTGTACTCCCTCGGGTCTTCGGATGAGCGGTTGTCGACCTACTTGCATACTGTATCAATGTTAGTGCTACCGTGCGGGCTCATTGTGGAAGGACAAGGCAGAGTTCAGCACACACGCACACACACGCGCACACACACGCACACACGCACGCACACACGCACACACACGCGCACACACACGCACACACGCACGCACGCACACACACACACACACAAACAAATGTTCTCTAATGTTGTGTTCTCTTGTGTGTCTCTGTGAATCTCCCTCTCTCTTATCTATCTGTCTCTCTCTCTCCCCCTCTCTCCCTCTCCATCACCCTGTCCTCCGGTGGACCTCAGCTTCAGGTGAGACATGACCGTCTTCTGTATTGCTTGAATGTNGTGACTTTTTAAGTTGAGTGTTCCTCTCATGACTGACAGTTTCCCCCTCTCAAGACGAAACAATAATACTTTTATGAATAAAACGATGAGCTCAATGTACCGTTGGATTATAGATGCCACGGCTGTTTTAACATTTTCTTCTTCAGATATGTAGCACCATATAAATGATCGTTTGTTTGATTGATTGTTTGATTGACCATATTGATTATATCCAGCTCTTACTCAAATACGAACACACAACTCCACAAATGCTCATCTCCACCGACCAAACTCACACGAAAAACACCAACCAAACTCTCACACACACACACACACACACACACACACACACACACACACACATACCAACACACACACACACCACACACCCACCCACACCACAACACCAACCAAACTCTCACACACACGTGTTGTGTGTGTGTTGTGTGTGTGTTGTGTGTGTGTGTTGTGTGTGTGTTGCATGTGCGCAGCTCACACGCCAGACAACTCCTTCATGGGCTTCGTGTCGGAGGAGCTGAATGAGACGGAGAAGAGGAACATCCAGCAGAACAAGGTCAACAACATGGCTGTCGTCTACGGGAAGGAGGCCAGCATGTGGAAGGTACACACACACACACACAACACACAACACACACACACACACACACACACACACACACACACACACACACACACACACACACACACACACACACACATACACATACTCACACACACATACACACACACAAACTAATACATGCATACACATATGCACGCACACACGCACACACAGAAACACACACACACACGCAGGCATGCACACGCACACACATGTGAGCACACGCACATGTACACACACACACACGCACATATTCATACACACACATGCGTAGACATATGCACGTACATCCATGCACATATATATGCACACACACACACACACACACACACAAATTAGGGCTGTACCCTAAGGGACTTAAGACACAGTAATTCCATTATCATGAGCCCATTAATCATGGGAAAGAGAACATATTGATAACAAGAAAACTAAAGCAATTATATATGTGCAATTGATTACAACACGAAGATTTACATCAACAATAAAATAATAAGTCAGGAATTCTTTATTGATCCATCGCATGCATCAATCTTGTCAAATCGAGTTCATGTTCTACAGATATTGGATTGAACTGGGGAAGGACTGGGCCAGCGGTGAGCGGTTTGGTGTAGCTGAAAACTCCAGAGACTAATTAATAGTGGGTTGAGGTGGGGATTCTCCCCTGCCTCCATTTGGTGTTGGGAGTGTGTGTGTGTGTGGAGTGTGTGTGGAACGTGTGTGGTTGGTGGCTGGTTTAAGCAGCCTCACCTGGCCCAGTTAAAGTCTGGGGTTGGGTGAGGCTAAACACCCGAGGGGCATTGACTAATCAGTGCACACAGCTGATGGCTGTGGCGTGTGGCGTGTGGCGTGTGCTAACGAGCGAGCATGCTAGCTCGTTAACACCTGCTCTGTTATTCATGCTACAACTGCAAGCTCTACAATAAACCGGATTATTCACCATCCTGCCTGTGTCCTGCTGTCCTGCTGTCCGGCTGTCTGGCTGTCCTGCTGTCCGGCTGTCTGGCTGTCCTGCTGTCCTGCTGTTCAGGAGCCACACAAAGTGTAGTGGTGTGCAGCAGCAGCCCACTGCTACACAGAGTCAGCTAATCTGAGCCGGGTAGCGGCCTAACACACATACACACAGACACACACACACACACATACCTATGTATACAAAAACATACATGCATATGCTTATGCACACACACGCACACACATCGCCACGCTTAATGTGGGCGGAGAGCTAATCAGACAACATATCTGCTTATTTTATGGGATGTGTGGCTCATGTTTGATGTGTGGCTCATATCTGCTGGAGGTTTACAGGGGAAGCTGGCTGGGCTCTGTGCCAGGAAGCTCAATTGACACACAATCACACACACACACACACACACACACACACACACACACACACACACCACACACCACACACCACACACACACACCACACACACACTCCACTCTGTTTCAGGGATATTAAGGAGATCCATTTATGCCGGGACACTAATCGGGCCGAACAGAGCACAACCCAGCCTGGCCTGACACCTCGAATGGTACATTGTATTGATTCTCCGTTTTACATCCACCGTGTCCTCGGGCCGTCGCCGGTCCACAACCCACACCGCTGCTCACTGCCCAGAGACAAATGGAGAGGAGGGGAGGAGAGAGGAGGGGAGGAGAGAGGAGGGGAGGATGTGAGGAGAGGAGAGGGGGGTAGGAGAGGAGAGGAGTGGAGAATAGCTGTCCTGGCCCTGTCTGAATCTTGAAGCTAAACACCTGCAAGCATGTGCACACACACACACACACACACACACACATACACAGACTCTCTCTCTCTCTCTCACACACACACACACACACATACATACACAGACTCTCTCTCTCTCTCTCTCACACACACACACACACACACACACTACACAGACTCTCTCTCTCTCTCTCACACAACAAGTAATATTCAGACCTCTCTCTCTCTCTCTCTCTCTCTCTCTCTCTCTCTCTCTCTCTCTCTCTCTCTCTCTCTCTCTCTCTCTCTCTCTCACACACACACACACACACACATACACAGACTCTACTCTCTCTCTCTCTCTCTCTCTCTCTCTCTCTCACACACACACACACACACACACACACACACACACTACCATACCCTGAGGATGAGAGGGATAGGTCTTCATGCTGAGCCTTTAACAACAACATTCAACACAAGCTTGTGTGTGTGTGTGTGTGTGTGTGTGTCGTGTGTGTGTGTGTGTCTGTGTGTCTGTGTGTGTGTGTGTGCGTGGCTGTGTGTGTCTGCAAAGGACCCCACGTGATCACGACTGCTAATCGATAGGGTTCATGTAGAAATGTTGATTGCGTCGCTGTGCTGTGATGAGTCCGGATGTTGGCATGCTGGCTCCAGCGGTGTGTGTCTGAGTGGGTGATCAAGATGCTGTGTCCTGGACTCTCTTCCTGGGTCTTCCCCGCCTCCTGGCCCTGACAGGGGCCAAAGGAGAGGCGGAGGTCCTGGTGTGTTCTGACAGCACGTGGGAACAGATAACCGCTCCGTTGGGTTTGATACCTCATCCTGTTCTGTTCTGTTTCACTCCCTCAGTCGTTTACACAACGTGCCCTGCCGCTGTCTAGTCAATGGTTTTTCTTTGTTTCTTCTTTTATTAATGGCCGTTCAAAAAAGCGTGCCTGTTCAGATCGGGTCGATTGTGTGCTGCGTTGAGGTTTCCTCGAGAAGCGCTCAGCCAAACAACAACGTCACACTTCACTCAACACTGTACTCCCTCTGGTCTTCGATGAGCGGTTGTCGACCTACTTGCATCCTGTAGCAATGTTAGTGCTACCGTGCGGGCTCATTGTGGAAGGACAAGGCAGAGTTCAGCAACACACGCACACACACACACACACACGCACACACACGCGCCACACACACACACACACACACACACACACACACACACACGCAACATACACACACACACACAAACAAATGTTCTCTAATGTTGTGTTCTCTTGTGTGTCTCTGTGAATCTCCCTCTCTCTTATCTGTCTCTCTCTGTCTCTCCTCTCCCTCTCCATCACCCTGTCCTCCGGTGGACCTCAGCTTCAGGTGAGACATGACCGTCTTCTGTATTGCTTGAATGTTTGGTTGTGTGGCATATACTACCCCCCCACTCCCCCCCCCTTCCCTTTCATCTCACTCCATTTGGCCAGTGTCAGAAACACAGACACAGCCGAACCAGGCGGGAAGGCTTGGGGTCGTCACACACACACTGCGTTGGGCCGTCACCACGTCAGCCAATTCCGTCGATGCCAACAAT
>PIJE02001315.1:89156-96656 GCA_002895965.2 Coryphaenoides rupestris
TATTTTAACATTGGTTTAATTTTTGGGTTTAAGATTTTACTCTTTGTATTTTACTGTATTATCTTAATTCTTTCCTTTTTCACAAGCACGATGGATTTGCCTCGATGTTTTGAATGGATATTATCATAAAGTAGCTTCTTCCTTGCCTTGCCTTGCCTTTTAATGATGTCCAGAAATCTAAGGTTATTCGGTCTCAAAATCACAATATCGATCAACTAGAGTCTAACAGGGGCGGGGTTTATACTGTGGACATACATTCGGGACACTTGAGTGGATGGGTGTCAAGCAGTTTCCGGGTCTTGTTGGATAAGGATAGGGTCTCGGGTTGTGTTGACGGCTCCCGCCACATTTCAGCTGCTTGCTCTCCAGTGCTGTTTGGTTCAATTGCTAGTGCATTATCCACTTCACTTTCATCTCAAAATGAAATATTTCATACATTTATGTTCTTAAATCATTTCTGAACACAGATGATTTACCTTGGCCCCAAGGCCCCATCACATGTGAATTGTGTTGCCTTTACTGCCAGTAATCCAGATGTCCAATTGGAATGGAGAATGTGTCTTCCTGGTGAAGGCCTCTGTAGTTGAAGGATCTATCAGATGTAACACACTCCTCCGCCTGCACTTGAAGAGATACTGCTCTTGAAAAGTGGACTTGAAAACCAAATGGGCTTTGAGACGAGTACAGAAGAGATTCCTCTCTCGCCCTCTTCTTCTGGCCCTCTATTTTGTAGCTAAGACGTCGTTTTGGCTAACTTCCTTGTTCCCCAATTTGCAGTTAGCGCTCCCTCCTCTCTCTTTCCCCCCCTCATTCTTGTTTTTTTGTTGTAGTTTTTTTTCTTTTCTTGGCTTGTTCTCTTACGTTTGGCAGGCACGTGACCAAAAGCTGTTCTCTGATTGGCAGCTTTTGAATTTTTACCAAGGGAATTACGTACGTACTAGACGCTCCCACTTTTATTGCCAGCGAATTTGTATTGCTTTTCGTGTTGGTGTTCTGATGTGATTAGACAATTCTTGACGCAACGGAGTACGCAAAGGATTATGCGTCAATCGGGCGGGAAATTGATGTGTGTGTTGTGTTGCTTGTGTGGGGATGACTAAGATTACATAAACTGACTGACCGACTTGACGACCAAGACATGACCCAGAGTGAATGAGCCAGCCCATGGCCCTTGTGGGAAGGACCCCCTCCTTCCCAATCAGCCTTCCACCACCTGTGTTGATGAAGCTGATTAAGACTCAAAAAAACACACATCCCAAAACAGGCAATAATACTTCCCTTATGTTGTTTCATTGCTGTGGTCTATTTGGCGAAAGCAATTAGTGCTGGACAAATGACAGCTTCTGCAGAAAGCTTGTGACTGGTTCTAATATCTTTGGCCACATGAAGTTAGAAGTAAAGTGACTAAGTGTTCAATATTATTGTGGAGAAAGTCTGGAATTGTAATCCATTAATATTTTAACAGGCAAAGTGCTTTGATCGGACAGTATCTCTCATCTTTTAAAATACATCATCCTATGATGCACCTGGGCACATCGTCAGTGATGTTTCCTGGGTTCCTTGGGTGTTCCGGGTCTTTCAACTATCAGACGCCCTCCTCCAGGTGACCCAGCTGGGGTTGATTAAACTGCAAAGCAATGGGTATGGCTATGGCCTTCAGGACTTAGTCATGGCGCGAGCAGTCGCGCCCCTCACCCAGGGCTCATGAAAAGCTGTTGAAGATGTGCTCCAGGGTCCCTCTCTGAAGGCACAGAGTGCAAGCTGGTGACTCCGCCTTCCCCCAGCAGAACAAGTTGGATGGGCTTGGTAGAACGTCATAGACAGCCTGGATTAAGAATTTCATTCAATGGGGCTCAGATTTCCAAAGCTCGGCCCACAAGACTTTGTGCTCCACTGCATGCTTCCATCTTGTCCAGGGTCCCTGCTGCCGCATTACAACCACCCTGCTGGCTCGCTGTTCCTCCAGTGATGCCCTCACTTCGTCCAGGACGAGCACCCTCCTATCCTTCCTCTTCACCTTGTCGTAGTGAGGTTAAATGCTGGTACCCAAACCAGCCCTCCCACGAGTCACTGCGTCCACCAGCACCCTGTGCCTTAGCCGTGACTAAGCAGTCTCTGCTTCCTTCCACTTTCGTCCAGTCTTGACCTCGATCCCAGCCTGAGCGACTATTGGGTTGCAGGACTCTCGGTCTTGCAGCACCTCCCTAGTACGTCTAGTCATTCAGGCTGCTGATGGGGGAATTCAACTTGTTGTTTTGCCCATATAAGGCAATGCTGCTCAGGCTCTGAGGTAGTCCCAGTCACGTCTGTGGGAACCTGCTAACCCTCCTCTCAAAGCCCTCCACTGTGGAGATTGGGACCTTGTAGACCAAGAGGGGCCAGAGGATCCTGGGGAGGATGCTGTGTTGGTATATCCAGGCCTTGCACTTGCCTCATAGTCCTGACTTGTCCACCACCCCTAGCCAGGCTTCCAGTCCCTGGTTGGTGGCTCTGATGAATGCTGTGTCTCTCAAGCTGCAGTCAATCACCTTTCCCAGGCTCTCACTGGTTTCTCAGTGATGGATGGTATCTGGTTACTACCAAGTGTGAAGCGGAACTTGTCGGTGGTCTTTCCTTTCTTCAGCCTTTGCCCTTGAAGCTCATGCGCCCAGGTGATCCTATGATGTCCAAAATCAAAGTTATCTCGTCTCAAATCACAATATCGATCAATAGGTCAACAGGGCGGGGTTTATATGTGGACATATATTTGGACATTGAGTGGACGGGTGTCAAGCAGCTCCGTCTGTGTTGGAAAGTAGCTGGTGTGTGACGGCTCCCCATTCAGCTGCTTGCTCCTCCAGTGCTGTTTGGTTCAATTGCTAGTGCATTATCCACTTCACTTTCATCTCAAAATGAAAATATTTCATACATTTATGTTCTTAAATCATTTCTGACACAGATGATTACCTTGGCCCAAGGCCCATCAACACTGTGAATTGTGTTGCCTTTACTGCCAGTAATCCAGATGTCCAATTGGAATGGAGAATGTGTCTTCCTGGTGAAGGCCTCTTGTAGTTGAAGGATCTATCAGATGTAACACGCTCCCTCCGCCTGGCACTCGAAGAGATACTGCTCTTGAAAAGTGGACTTGAAACCAAATGGCTTTGAGACGAGTACAGAAGAGATTCCCTCTCTCGCCCTTCTTCTTCTGCCTCTATTTTGTAGCTAAAGACGTCGTTTTGGCTAACTTCCTGTTCCCAATTTTGCAGTTAGCGCTCCCCTCCCTCTCTCTTCCCCTCATTCTTGTTTTTTTTGTTGTAGTTTTTTTCTTTTCTTGGCTTGTTTGTCTTACGTTTGGCAGGCACGTGACCAAAAGCTGTTCTCTGATTGGCAGCTTTTCATTTTTACCAAGGGAATTACGTACGTACTAGACGCTCCCACTTTTATTGCCAGCGAATTTGTATTGCTTTCGTGTTGGTGTTCTGATGTGATTAGACTATTCTTGACGCGACGGAGTACGCAAAGGATTATGCGTCAATGGGCGGGAAATTGATGTGTGTGTTGTGTTGCTTGTGTGGGGATGACTAAGATTACATAAACTGACTGACCGACTTGACGACAAGACCATGACACAGAGTGAATGAGCCAGCCATGGCCTTGTGGGAAGGACCCCCTCCTTCCCAATCAGCTTCACCACCGTGTTGATGAAGCTGATTACTCAAACAAACTGTTATATTTCCCAACACACATCCAAAAACAGGCAATAATAACTTCCCTTATGTTGTTCATGCTGTGGTCTATTTGGCGAAAAGCATTAGTGCTGGACAAATGACAGCTTCTGCAGAAAGCTTGTGACTGGTTCTAATATCTTTGGCCACATGAAGTTAGAAGTAAAGTGACTAAGTGTTCAATATTATTGTGGAGAAAGTCTGGAATTGTAATCCATTAATATTTTAACAGGCAAAGTGCTTTGATCGGACAGTATCTCTCATCTTTTAAAATACATCATCCTATGATGCACCTGGGCACATCGTCAGTGATGTTTCCTGGGTTCCTTGGGTGTTCCGGGTCTTTCAACTATCAGACGCCCTCCTCCAGGTGACCCAGCTGGGGTTGATTAAACTGCAAAGCAATGGGTATGGCTATGGCCTTCAGGACTTAGTCATGGCGCGAGCAGTCGCGCCCCTCACCCAGGGCTCATGAAAAGCTGTTGAAGATGTGCTCCAGGGTCCCTCTCTGAAGGCACAGAGTGCAAGCTGGTGACTCCGCCTTCCCCCAGCAGAACAAGTTGGATGGGCTTGGTAGAACGTCATAGACAGCCTGGATTAAGAATTTCATTCAATGGGGCTCAGATTTCCAAAGCTCGGCCCACAAGACTTTGTGCTCCACTGCATGCTTCCATCTTGTCCAGGGTCCCTGCTGCCGCATTACAACCACCCTGCTGGCTCGCTGTTCCTCCAGTGATGCCCTCACTTCGTCCAGGACGAGCACCCTCCTATCCTTCCTCTTCGCCTTGTCGTAGTGAGGTTGAATGCTGGTACCCAAACCAGCCCTCCCACGAGTCATTGCACCCACCAGCACCCTGTGCCTTAGCCGTGACTAAGCAGTCTCTGCTTCCTTCCACTTTCGTCCAGTCTTGACCTCGATCCCAGCCTGAGCGACTATTGGGTTGCAGGACTCTCGGTCTTGCAGCACCTTCCTAGTACGTCTAGTCATTCAGGCTGCTGATGGGGGGATTCAACTTGTTGTTTTGCCCATATAAGGCAATGCTGCTCAGGCTCTGAGGTAGTCCCAGTCACTTCTGTGGGAACCTGCTAACCCTCCTCTCAAAGCCCTCCACTGTGGAGATTGGGACCTTGTAGACCAAGAGGGGCCAGAGGATCCTGGGGAGGATGCCGTGTTGGTATATCCAGGCCTTGCACTTGCCTCATAGTCCTGTCTTGTCCACCACCCCTAGCCAGGCTTCCAGTCCCTGGTTGGTGGCTCTGATGAATGCTGTGTCTCTCAAGCTGCAGTCAATCACCTTTCCCAGGCTCTCACTGGTTTCTCAGTGATGGATGGTATCTGGTTACTACCAAGTGTGAAGCGGAACTTGTCGGTGGTCTTTCCTTTCTTCAGCACCAGGGATCTGGACTTTGCCAGCTTGAAGCTCATGCAAGCCCAGGTGATCATCTCCTCCAGGCCCTTCAGGATCCACCTGCTCCCCGGGACAGATGTTGTCGTTACAGTCAGGTCATCCATGAAGGCCCTAATGGCTGCCAGATGCCAGACTTGGTGAGGGGCCCTCTGCATTGAACCTCAGCAGACTTCACCAGCATATTCATGGCAAGCGTGAAAAGGATCACTGAAATGGTACATCCAGTGATGATTCCCTTCTCAAGCTTATGCCATTCTAATGTTGTTGACCCAGCAGAGAATCTCAGGCTGCAGCTGTTATAGTAGTCCAGAATGAGGTCCCTGATCATGCGTGGGATATGATACCGGTTCAGTGCCTCTTCGACCACCTTGTGGGGTATGGACACACAGGCGTTTGCAAGGTCCAGCCACACCACCACCAGGTCCCATTTATTCTCCCGGGCTTCCCTGATAAGCTAGGTGACCACGCTTGTGTGCTCTAGACACCCCTGAACCTTTGGGATCCCTCATTTCTGGACCGAGATATCAATGTAGGAGTTCCTTAAGAGTTAGTCTGTCAGGCTGCCTGGCAGCAATGCTAAAGAATACCTTTCCTGAGCAGCGGGATGTTTCTGAACTGACTGACTGACCAAATAACTGATGTTCCTCGACTCTTCCTCCTTTGGAATCCACACCCCACCCCCATACCTCCACTGACCCCGCCTCTCCTCCAGATCACCTTCAGAATTCTCCAGAGCCTGTGGAGTAGTGTCTTGGCCAGTTCTTATATACCTTGTACGGTACCCCACTTGGCCCTGGGGCTGAGCTAGCTCTTGCTTTCCTGACCACCTCCTGTTCCTCCTTCCAGCTGGGCTCCTTCTCCAGCTGTCACCGATCTGTTCTTGGTCGTCAACCTATTGGTCGTCTATTCCCGGTCATCTTGGTCGTCTATTCCCGGTTGTCACTGGTTGTCCCAGACAGAAGCTTTTAATATACACCTGTGATGCACCTGGACACATCGTCAGTGATGATTCCTGGGTTCCTCTGTGTTTCGGGTCTTTCAAATGTCAGACACCCTCCTCCAGGCGACCGATGTCTCATCAACAGTATTAACTATTCAGACTTCAGCAGCTATTTTTTGTAAATCTATATTGGTAAATTACCATGAGGGGTTAGGCAACATTACAGTGTTTTTTGGGGGGGTTTTTTTGCACCCCCCCCCCCCCCCAAAAAAAAAGGTTTATCACTAGCCTCCACTCATAGATAGATAGATAGATAGATAGATAGATAGATAGATAGATAGACAGATAGACAGATAGATAGATAGATAGATAGATAGATAGATAGATAGATAGATAGATAGATAGATAGATAGATAGATAGATAGATAGATAGATAGATAGATAGATAGATAGATAGATAGATAGATAGATAGATAATAGATAGATAGATAGGATAGAAAGATAGATAGATAGATAGATAGATAGATAGATTAGATAGCAATAAGATAGATAGATATATTAATAGCATAGATAGATAATAATAGATAGATAGATAGATCCCGCCATCATCTGCTAAAATGTAATACTAAATTAAATTAAATGATCGCATATATAATAGGCACAATGTGAAACAGCGACAACAACAACAAACATACATTTCATAGCGTGTTCATTTAAGACCACATTTCCGTGAATAACAAAAAATGTATGTTACACACAAATGTGTCAGTAGTGTGCTTCCTTTATCAAACGCTCGGGGTCTTGCAGCATCAAGATCTCCTGAATTGTAAAAGTAAGTAAAAGTACCATAGGTAGACTGAGAGAGAGAGACAGAGATGGACAGACAAACAGCCAGACAGAGTGATAGATGAGAGTGAAAGAGAGGGAGAGAGCAAGAGGGTGAGGGAGAATGAGAGAGGGATAGAACGCAGTCGTCTAGATTGCTGTAAACATCACGGCTGTAAGTCAATTTGTTCAGTTAATTGAGGCCATAAGAGCAAAGATGGAAAAGATGAAGGGAAGAGGAATTTAAGACTTTTTTCTGTGCAAAACTTTGATCGTTCAAGTGTGGAGGGTCTTTTTATTTAGAGAAACAACATCATCTTTGCCTGCTTGACTTGTTCCCTTGAGAATTTCACGACAAGTTATTTTACACTTGATCGAACATTCCTCACTATTTCTTTTATTATTTTGCATTATTATTTTTACTGTTAATGGAAATTAACTTCAGTTATCCAGAGAAAACAGTTGAATCCTTTGATGTCCGATGATCTCCAAACTATTCCTGTCTCTGACCAGAACTGTAGACCTGCATCTACTTCCTGTTTCACCCTAAAACGAGGACCTTATCTGCAATGATCAACTATGAAAATGTAGTGAAATACTAACATAATGTATACATGTG
>PIJE02001315.1:106656-123904 GCA_002895965.2 Coryphaenoides rupestris
AGTACATCTTAAAGGCCTCTCAGGGCTAACAGATAAGAGTGAAGCTAAATAGACACGTAGGCCTCCACGGCAAAGTGGAAAGTTATCAGCCCACGAGGTTAATACATCCACAACTCCCAACAATGGGTTAACAGGGTAATGGTTAATGGCAGCTTTGGGTGACCAGGTATGGTTAATCAAACAGTCTCCTGTTCTACATGCACACGGGTGGGAGCCAGCAACCTTGCTGGGTCCATCTCCTGCATTGAATGGTCATGTGGCAGATCTGATGACATACAGGTCGTGCTGATATTATATTTATCATATATCATTATATATCTCTATTGCTATCACTGCAGTTTCACAATCGAAGTACAATAGTGGAATTCTGAAATTCTTCTCTTTCTCATCCATTCTTACAGGGACATGTCCTGTACTCCTCCCCTGAACATACGAAGCAATTCGTTAAAAATTGTAACATTTGCTAAAACTGAGATGAGAATTTGTTCATGAATGCGCAGTTCTATCGCTTTTTTACCGGCAGTTTGTTACGCTCGCATACAGTATAGCAGTAGAGAATTAGAAGATGAAATGTGGAAATTATCATTGGACCAACGCAATATCAATATTGTGTTGCGGTTGTTCAGGAAGAACGTCCTCCATTGGAGCATCATTGCATGTGGTTTGGCCAATAACAGATGAAATGCATGAAATTGATGTAAGAGATCCTCCCCACATAGGAGGACAGCAGGAGCCTGCTCCACCACCACTTTACACAGACTGCCCTCACCCCGCTTACCTGCCCTGAAGGGGGCGCTGTTCAGGTGTATTCATGGATTATTTATTTTTTTAAATAGAGAGGAAATTATTTCAGAAATTAGACTGAGATATGGTTATGGTTTGAATCCAGCCTTCTCTGATGTGGGGGGGGGGGGTTATGTAGAGTCCAGGTGAACTCTGAACAGGTGGGTCTCTCTTGTGGAAGCTGGTGAGCGACTCTGCCATCCTGACGTCAGTCGGGAGCTCATTCTACCACTGCGGTGCCAGAACAGAGAAGAGTTGGGACTTGGTGGAGCAACGTTTCCTTACTCGTATATAACAATCAGATATAAGAATAACAATATTAACAATATCTCTATCTATCAGCATTAGAGATATAGTGTGAACAGTATCTCTATTTATCCACATTAGAGATATAGTATGAACAATATCTCTATCTATCGGCATTAGGGATGTAGGGTGACCAATATCGCTATTTATCCACATTAGAGATACAGTATAAACAATATCTCTATTTATATGCATTAGAGATATAGTTCGAACAATTTCTCTATGTATCCACATTAGAGATATAGTGTGAACCTTATCTCAATCTATCCGCATGAGAGATCTAGTGTGAACTGTATCTCTATTTGATACAAAGCCGGTGGAAAGGTTCCCCTTTAAGTGTTGAGGGCACCTTGAGTCTAAAATGCTTCTGACGGGTCGGTTGTTATGCCACGCATGGTTGAACAACCTCCGCCGCTGTGCGGATGTGTGGCCATCTCTGATTGGATGAATTGGAGGAGCCAGCTGTGCCAAGTGATTTGATTGGCCACAGTGGTTAGATAACATCTATACTCCTTTCTTCTTCAGACTGTCTGAGCTTTCCACTTTTTCACTTTCCATGAGGCGTGTTGAATGAACAGGACCGGAGGGTCACGCGAATCACAGCTAGAAAATCAAGTCATTTCTATGCACGACAGAGCCTCTTCTTTACAGTCTGTCACAGACCTCGGGAAATTTAAAGTCATTTTTACTGACTCTTCCCTCGGGAAATGTGTAGGGACGGCTCCCAAACCTGTTAGAATGAATCGCAAGGTAACTTCTCGCCATAACGTTCCAAACAATAACGTTCCATCCATCTTCTTAAGACTACGATGGATGAAAAAAGGAGGGCGGGTTCCAGGCGTGGTGGGTGGGGGGGGGGGGGGGTGTAGGGAGGGTATATGGAAGGGAATGTCATTGGCCACTGAATCTGACAGTTAATAGGATGAGAACTTATGAATCAACATCAAAGTACCTTGGACCAAATCATTTCATTTTGTGTGAAATACGTTTACATTCTCCACGCCGCTCTATAAAGGCACAGAGCGGCGGTTTCACCCCAAACAACCCCAAAGACCAGCGGCTCCCAAACGGTGTGCCGTGGGATTTTGTGACAACCACATATTATTATTGCAATATAAAATAAACTATACAAAATGTTGGGAATTATTTGCTATATCAGTACTTTGTTCCTAATTTCATTTCCTAATACCTAGCACCGAGGGACTTTTTTAATTTCTATTTTACAAGCAAATTCTCCAATTATTTTGTGGATACATATTTAATGAGTAATACAGTTTTTGGTCAAATTGTATTTGCCATGAGTAAATAAAAAGAAACAGAGTTATAAGAGTGATAAAACGTGTTATAGAGGCTATTTTGCACGGATATGAATGAGGTGTTGAGATTGATATTGTGGTCCTTTGGTGTGGCTTGGCCAGAGGCCTTTCATAGTCTTGGTATGACACCCTCCATTTATTTCAGAACCGGTGTGAAAAGAGAAACAGCTCACCTGCTCTCCTCCTCCTCCTCCTCCTCCTCCTCCTCCTCCTCCTCCCCCCCCCCCTCCTCCTCCTCCCTCCTCCTCCTCCCCCTCCTCCTCCTCCTCCTCCCCTGCAGGTTGGAGGTGCAGTGCGAGGCGGTGGACGCCGAGACCAACCACGTCCTTCCCGCCTTCTCGGTGGCGCGGCGCGAGTGCGGCCTCCAGCGCGACCCGCTCCTCTTCAGCTGCGCCGGACACTCCCCCAAGTACCGCCGCATGTGCCCCTGCAGGGACGTCCGCCGTGGACAGGTGGCGCTGTGCCGGGAGTGTCTATGATGCGCACAAAACGCGAGAACCACGCGAAGGAGGAGAAGAAGAAGAAGTTGAAGAGGCGGCGGATGGAGCGAAGGAAGGAAGGAAGCAGCACATAATATGGATTTGGGGGGATTAACGGGGATAGATATGCAGACGCAGGGTGTTTGAGGAGGGAATCGCTGTAGAGCCGGGGTGTTTGCGATGTATCCCAAGGACCGGCGGGGGAGAAAATCAACAGAGGATTGATTTGGAGTGGCTGAGTGGGATTCCCAGGCGGCGGGGAAACGGTGAAGCGCTATATGTCTTTCCACAACACAGCCACCAGTTATGCAGGAAATGCTAAAATATGTGGCGTACGTGCATTTCGATATCCCAGCAGCCAAAGGTGCCAAAAAAGAAAGGGCTGCCGGGTTGGTTGTCGGGCGATGTGTTGGGTGTCGGGTGGATGATGATGTAACAGCTGCTCCAGCGGCGCAGTTCAAGGCCTGCGTACGGATCGGGTCGCCTCTTTGGGGCGTAGCATGCGGGGCTCTCACGATCGATGGCTACTAGCTCAACCAGGAAGTGTGTTTAAACCCGAACGGTTTGATGTCAATAATAACCTGCATTGATCACAATTCATGCGGCCGCCAGATATCACGACGCCCGTTTTCACCCCTTTTCCTTCAACGAAAAGGGTTTTTGACATCAATTATACACGGGAGTTGTTATTGTGTAGCCGGAAGCTCGCACAGGAGCACCGACCGAATGAAGATCAAACGTCAAAGTGTTGAAATATATCGATGTGCGGAGGCCAACCGCCGGGTCAATATCTAATCTCCCCTCTTCTCCTCGGCGCGCTGTGAATTGGACAAGGGATGACGGACCACCCGGTTATCGTCCTTATCGCCCCCTTTTTTCTTTCTGCCCAGCTCCCTGCTATGATGGAGTCATTTTCTGACTACCCAGAGAGCAGCGGCAACAGCGGTCAATGCAATCAACTCGGCTCACGCAAGAAAACTCTCACACACACACACACACACAACACACCACAACACACACACACACACACACACAACACACACACACAGACAGAGCGGGGATGGGAGAGGGGAGGAAGAACAAACATGAAGGTATAAGATCATTTTTTCAATGCAGCCAGGGTTCCAGCCCTCGCCAGCTACAGTACGCTGGATTTTAAAAGAGTCCTGTGGGTTTTGTGACCAAAAACCAAAAATAAAACGGGGCAAAAGATTAAAATAAACAAAAATATGTCATAAAGCATCAAAGTCTGAGACGTGTGTTTTCCTTTCTTTTACTTTTCTTTTCCACGGTACGTCTTGATCAGTCGTTTGGTTTTGTCTCCCTCGATGCATGTGGTCGTCTACCTCTTGAACGTCCGCTTCTCTTAAACTCTATCTGTGGTTCCCGCCCGCATGTGAGGGGTCCGTCAATCTCTCCGTTCATCCCTGCGTGCCGAGCGTTCCCCCACCTTATCATCCATCGTTTTATTCCTCACCTGTAGTACTGAGATTCCCAAGCTGCCCAATAGAAGCGTTTCACAGCAGGAAGAAACGCAGATGTAGTTCCTAACATAGGGACCATGGACCATGCTGGTGCTGAAACAGACATACAGTCCATCAATAAAGCCCCCCCTAATGTTAAAATGACAGGAACAGGAAGTTACTTTACCCTGCCTACCTGGTGGGTCTGTGAAAAGAGTCTATTGAAAACACGAATGACTTTCCCAAATACCGATGTCCAATGAGCGTGACATAGAATGCTGGTTCTGGTCTGACATGCAGGCTGAGACAGGCGGCCAAGAGATAGAAAAGGTACTGATAGAAAGACTCGGAGGATCGGAAACGGAGACTGAAACTGGTGGAAAGAAAGAAAGTATACATATGGTACATAAATACATACGTACATACAAACACACATACTTAAATACACACATATATATACACACACACACACACACACATACACACACACACACATACTGTACCATACAGCTTTCTAACTTTCAACCAGTGACAGCATCTCTCTTGGATCTGTGGCGAAAATCAGCCTTAAACTTTGCAACGTTGCATTATCAAATATCTCCTTTCTTTATCGAATATCATAAATTATAATGGCCCAAAGAGCCTCTCATGTCTGGGTCCATATAGGACATTTATTTTTATGCCTCTCAGAGAGCATAAAAGTATAATAAATATCAGACATTGGTTTCCTTGAGAATAATTTCATCATGGATTGCCAGTTGAATGGGCAATCAAAAGAACCTTGTACCCTTTTTAATCATCCCCATCTTTCATCATCATCACCTCAATATATATCAAACCAACTGGCTGGCAAAAGCCTTGAGGGCAAGACTGGAAAGGCAACTAAATGTAAATGTGTTGTATTAATCCAGCTAATGCTTTTCTAAAGCTAATTTCCCTGGGTGCGGATACACAATTAAAAGCATTTTAACTGCAAATTAGATTAACCGGCGTTTGGGATTGCCTGTCACGATGTGTACATGTTTTTATTTTCCTCAGTGTAATTCACCCTTTCCAACCTGAGCTAATAGTCGACACATTGAACACATGTTAACGTGAAGTCTGCAAGCCCTCTAGGAGTCGGGTGGACATAGCGTTCAGATACCTGCTGGAGTCGAAGCTACAACAGAACTTGCTGTTTTGGATATTGCCAGAGAACAATTTAGCATGGTATATAGGACAGAGGCCCAGAAATCATAAGTTTGTCTGAGATACAACGGACAAGTCAGCTAGAGGATGGCTTAATTTCACAAAAGACATGAACACAAATTTCTAAACTTAATAAGGTTTTTGTTTTTTTACAACTACAAACTTGTGTGCTTAGTCTACGGTTAAAGGAATGCATTTTATCTGTTGATTTGCATAACATAACTTTTTTTGTATGTAATGACAGAGGTCCACTGTTGGCTATTACAAAATGACACAAGTCCCTTCTTATGCCCCTTTTCCACCGGCACGGTACGGCGCGGTACGGCACGGCAAGGCACGGCATGGTACTTTTCGGGTCTGTTTCCATTACAACTGAGTACCATATAGTACTTCCTCGACGTGGGCGGGGTAACTCAGTAACTCAAGTAAATCTCAACTATTGTCATATTTATTCGTCCAACACAATGTTAATATGTTTTTGTAACAATCTAAACGCTCAGCTTTAATGGATTGCTTAACCATTGTCAAGTATGACACTATTAAATAAAGGGCTACCCAGAAGGCAAAGGACCAGTCAGCTAGATGGCTTAATTTCACAAAAGACATGAACACTGACTTGTTATCATGTGAAAAAGGAATCAGAATCAGGTTAAATGCAAAAGTTTTATATTTATATACTATACATTAAACATTACTATACATATTATACATTAAACACAGTAAGAGTAAGAGTATAAGAGTAAGAGTATAAGTTAAAAATAAAAACAAGTACTACAAATCACTAAAGTCAGGAAACATAAATATAAAACTTAAATATGAGATATTCAAAATAACTATTATATTATTGACAATAATATTTAGAAGTGCAAGACATGTTTAAAAGATTGGAATTATAAAAACAATAAATTGTATTGATGTTCTAACAGACTGATGCTCCATTTACATGGACTAACAATGTTGTAACCTTAACACTGATGCTCCGTTTACATGGACTAACAATGTTGTAACCTTAACACTGATGCTCCGTTTACATGGACTAACAATGTTGTAACCTTAACACTGATGCTCCGTTTACATGGACTAACAATGTTGTAACCTTAACACTGATGCTCCGTTTACATGGACTAACAATGTTGTAACCTTAACACTGATGCTCCGTTTACATGGACTAACAATGTTGTAACCCTTACACTGATGCTCCGTTTAAATAGACCACCAGTGACACTGATGATCCATAATGCGAGCTCCCAGTATTCAGGCACATAACACTGATGATCCATAATGCGAGCTCCCAGCATTCAGGCACATAACATTGATGATCCATAATGCAAGCTCCCAGTATTCAGGTATATAACATTGATGATCCATAATGCAAGCTCCCAGTATTCAGGCACATAACATTGATTATCCATAATGCGAGCTCCCAGTATTCAGGCACTTTACATTAATGCTCCATAGTGCAAGCTCCCAGTATTCAGCAGTTAATTTAGATTATTGGTCTTCTATTGGCACAAGTTCCTCTTTATAGACATTATTTTGTTGTGCATGAAGTATTTCACTACTTTCCAGTCTCTTCCACTATCCCTTAGCGTCGGATTTCCAATCAAGAATCTTTGACAGTCAGTTTTTCCAGGGATCTTCATTTGCTTCAGAAAGTCCTTGAAATGATGTTCAACAGCTTGTCTCTCGGTCTTTGACAAAGGTCTTCTGGGTTTCGCTATAAATAAATTGAGAAAGTAATTAATGGATAAAGGCAAATGACAACTATTAATTCTTGTAATTCTCTAGATAAGAATATTATCTCCATGGAACACCTTGATATTTTGTTAACTTGCTAACAAAATATCAGGGTGTTCCATGGAGATAATATTCTTTAGTCAACAAAATAACGCACCCATTGGACTTGATGTTTGAATGTCTCCAATTGCTTGTCTTGAGGTAGCAGCCAATTCATCAGAATGTCCATCCTCTGAGTTTCCTGAAAAAGTAAAAAAAAAAAAAAATTAAAGTGATTTAATAATTTAGAGTCACACGCATTTGTCTATATTTATTAATATAACTGCATGCAGTGGAAAATCTTGCCTTCTTGACTTGTTGTGGCAGTCTGCTCAGATTGGACATCCTCTGCATCCAAGTCGCTGAACTCCTCTTCAGCTGCATTTAAACATTTTAATTAATGTTTGGCTGTTTGTTGGCAACGGGTCTGTAATCATTAAGTCCTGTGGTCCTTGGCTTTTTGGGGACGGGGATGATGGTGGAGGACTTGAAGCAGTCGGGTACATGGCAAGTCTCCAGAGAAGTGTTAAAAATGTCTGTGAACACCGGGGACAGCTGATCAGCACAGTGCTTCAGGGTGGATGGAGAGACAGAGTCTGGCCCGGCTGCTTTGCGGGGATTCTGCCTCTTGAAGATCCTGTTTACATCTCTTTCCAGTAAGGACAGAGGTGTCGCTGAGGAGGGGGGGAGGGGGGCTATGAGATGGGCAGCTGTGGGGAGGCCCAGGCTCCTGCTGTGCTGGGGGAGGTGGGGCTGGTGGACTGGAGCTGGTGGATGGTGTCACGGGGGATGGTGTCAGGACTGTCCCATTGTCTTTCAAAGCGACAGTAGAACTCATTCAGGTCGTTGGCCAGGCGTGAGTTATTCATGGAGTGGGGGGTTTTTGCTTTGTAGTTTGTGATCTGTCTGAACCCCCTCCAGAATGTCTCCAATTGCTTGGCTTGAGGTAGCAGCCAATTCATCAGAATGTCCATCCTCTGAGTTTCCTGAAAAAGTAAAAAAAAAAAATAATTAAAGTGATTTAATAATTTAGAGTCACACGCATTTGTCTATATTTATTAATATAACTGCATGCAGTGGAAAATCTTGCCTTCTTGACTTGTTGTGGCAGTCTGCTCAGATTGGACATCCTCTGCATCCAAGTCGCTGAACTCCTCTTCAGCTGCATTTAAACATTTTAATTAATGTGTGCACATAAGCAAGTCATTTTTCTACACAGTATAAAGCCTTTACTTTGTTCAATAAAATGTACAACATTTCTTGAAATGCTGTACTTACAGTTGATGTTTGGGGTAATGTCTTCCAGGGATTGTCCCTTGAATTTTCCCATTCCATCTTGCAGGGCATAAAGAATTCTGCTAACTTTAGCAATTTGAAGGGTTTCTTCAGGAAGTCTGTAAAATTCCCTATGGACCTCAATATCATGACCCATGAATGTTGCTAGTTGGTCAAGTTCGTGAGCTTGAAGGTTCAGGAGCTGTGACACTGTCGCTACATGCTTGCGTAGTTTTGTTGATGTGATGTTTTCTGGATGTTGAGCTCCACAGCTTTCGGAATATCGCTTTAAGCTGTCACATCCACGAATGTTCTCCAGAGATCCATAATATGGGCGGGCAAAAATGTAAGGGTTGCTTGGGGAAATTCCAACCTCATCTCTTGTTTTTATCAGAAGTTCCACAGACTCTTGTACGTTTGTTGGAAACAGCACTGGTACCTTGCGGCCTCTTTTCCCCCGGATTTCCACCCTGATGAGATTCTGACACAATTTCTTTTCAAATGGTGACAGGCTCTTCAGAATTTCATCATGCATACTGCGTTTGTTTCTCAGCAGGTATGTCTGTACTTCCATCCTTGAAACTTCTCCTTCGCGACGTCGATTAAATAAAATCAGCTGTGTCAGGGTGACTTGCGAGAGCTCACTCCATGACCTTTGTGATGGATGGTCAATGAGAGCCTTTTTGTTCAACTCTTCAAGGGATTTTAAATGATCCTGGAGCTTTTTGATGTCTTCTGATAGAGGCAACGTTTGGGGGCTGTTCCATTTCTTCTGGTACAGGGTTTTCAGTGCGTTGGATGACACATGTGTTGTCCATTCTAGTTCAATTAATTTGATGAACTGTTCCGCCCTTCCCTTTAAGGCATTGTCCTCTTGACGCAGAGCCTCTCCTTGCACAATATGCGACACCTTCACAAGGGAGTGGCGCAGTTTCAGTGCTGTTGAGGGAACTGAGAATCTGTTTGTTAAGGCATCAAACCCAGTCATATTTTTTACAGCCTCAAGTACTGTGTTGAACTTTCCTGGGTTGATCAAGTCCTTCAAAAAGATAACGTCTTTGTCAATTTTTCGAGCCGACAAAACAAATCTGGCAAGTTCCCTCATCTTGTTCCTGATGTCTGCCCGATGACGTCGAACTTCTCCATTTTTGAGGAACATTCTTTCTCCCAGTGAAAGAATCAGGTCATCAGATTTCACCACTTGTGTAACAATGTCATATGTCATGTCCTGAAGAATTTCTTTGAGTCCGGTAGAAATTGTTGTGTCCAAGGGCAACATCAGGGAAGAACTTGCCTGAACTTTTCTTTTCACCGGTCCATCGTTTTTCACTTGCAGTTTGCAACGCTTATGATGTCTCCAGAGGTCAGTTCTGACATACATAGCGAAGCAAAACTTGCAAGGCAGATAGTCTGTTGCTGAGGATAGATAGGTTGCTTGTCTTTTTGGTATTATTAGTCCATTCCCAGAGGATAGCACTGAACAGTTATGGTGGTAATTCCCCATATTTCGTATTTTCTCCAGCAGAAGACGGTGCTGTGTGGAACCTTGCCTGTGTGCAAGTGCCTTAGCTACTCCAACCTTATCAGCGTGCTTTTGCTTCAGATGTCTTGTGAGCTTCGCAAACGGCTTCTCACAGTAAAGGCAGTAATTCTTCTTATCATATATCCGCTGGTGTTCCTTGTTTGAGGACATTTTCACGTTGATATGACGTTGTTGAGGGTTACTTCCATGAACAGTTTTATCCATTTTTGAAGGTGGTTTTCTTGTGCGTGTTACTTTTTTCGTCTGCTTCTGCTTGTTGGTCTTCTTCATCTGATGTTTCCAGAGAAAGGGAAACGTGTTGCTCAGTTGTCTGAAAAAAAAGAGAAAGAAAATGTATTATTAATAAAAAAATAATATAATAAATTCATGCCTGCATTACCTATTTGTACAAAGAACAACAAAACAAACAAAAAAAACAGCTTATGAGTCCATACATAATTTCCTGATTTGTGGTCTCTTTTTCTGATTGTTTCCATTCCTGCCATTTTTGCTGTTCATGAAAAAAAAGTGATTGATTTTCTTTAGTGGCACCATTTATTCAGTACATATTACTGATGCAGAGTAACTGTCAAATGGTGAAAAGTCCCTCTCCCAACCCCCATACACATACTTCTCACCTACTTAGGGCCCACCTGAAAATCCATTCAACCCCCCACCCCCGCTGTCTCTATTCAAATTAACCACCTCACACTTTTCCACTGAAGCACTGATTCATCAGCCCTTGAGATCATTAGGTTGGATGAGGATGAGATGGCACATCTCTCAATAGGCTGATAGTGGAGGACTTTGCTTTGCTGAGGTATTTAAAGATTTGGTCAAAATATGCTGATATCACATTTCTGGTTTAACATAGGTGTAGACAACATGGATCTTTTCACTGTAATATAGCTCTTCTGGAAAATCAATTAAAAGAACACTGTTCACAAATAAAATATACAAATGGGACATTAAATTTTGACTAATCTAGAAAAAAACAAATAAAGCAGTACCACATGTTAATTTCCAGCCCAAAACAGGAACAATCGTTGTTTTCAAACAGTAAATAAACTTGACAATACCTAAAGTCTCTTAAAAAAGTACTTACTTCATTTTTATTCTTGTGGCCAGACGTGTTTGTTGTTCCAGTGAAATTAGACAGACGTGTGAAACCTGTAAATACATAATAGGGTCTGTTATTTTCACAGAAGTGATTAAAATATACCTTCTCCAATCTATCGATATTTTATTAATGTGAACAATTAATGCATAGTATTAAGGTTTGGTTGTCTTACATGTGATAGCTTGAAGGCATTCTTCAATAGTAGGACGTTCTTCAAATGTTCTACTCAGCATTCTTGAAATAATGCCCTTTTGGCTCATCAGTCTTTCTTTACATTGAAGAGTGAAGTTGCCTTTTCTCACATTTTGAGATAGCCCCACTGGGTCACTGGAGTAGGGTGTTGTGGTTTGATAGGGATGTTGCCCATCAGTCAGGATATAATGTCCTCAATGTCCTTAGTGGCAATAACTCCATAACCTGAAAACATAATTAAAATGTTTTAGTTATTTATTCATTAATTGTATCATATAAGTATGAAATACAGTTTCCTGGCATATTAATTATTAGAAAAGCAACTAAGTTTCTTTCATGAGTTACATACAGATTTTGAACAGAGAATCTAACAGTCTTATCTCAGAACATACCTTTCTCCTCATTGATTAATTTCTTCTGGAAATTGTCTTTATCTTTTCCAGATGCAATGAAGTGCAAGGCTTCCTTTTCAGGACAAATTCTTTTGGCTCTCATGTTTCTGTGAAATAATTTATAATCAAAGATTAATGAAAAACATGATAACTTGGGAAATTTGTGAAAGGATATGATGCTATAAGTATTTTTGCAAAATAGTTTTAGTAAATATTTAATTAACCAAGAAATACATGGTGAATTGTAAAAATGTGGAACTTACCTCTCACAATGGCCTCATCGATGTAGAAAAAAGTGGTCTCCTGGAAAAGTGGTCTACTTACTACTTCTACTACTTTTTTTTTTCAAATGGCCAGAATATATACACAATCTCAACTAGCTATCTGGACAGCGATTGGTTCTTAGGATCAGACAATAATTGCTCACTAATGCTGGCACAGTCATGCAAATTGTCTCTGGCAATGCAACTGCAAACAGGTCCGCCTCCAGTTTTAGTCTAGATACTATCAAAATAGCAGGTGTATTGATTTGAATTCTAATAAATTGCTAAAGACTAATTTAACTATACAGATAAAGTAGGATTTTGTTACTATACCATTTTGTTTCTAATCACCACATTATATACTGTTAAATGGTATGGAGCGACACTTACACTCCAGCATTTATGTATTCATTTGGTTAGAAAAAAATAGTTAACGGCTTTCTCTATAGTAGAAAATAAATAATTTGCCATAGAGCCTTTAGACAGTTCTTCCATAGTTCATAAGGGACATTTTGTCATGAGAAAAAAAAACGTATATACAACAGGGCTAACTAGGGCTGTCAATCAATTAAAATATTTGATCGTTTTTAATCACATGATTGTCCATAGTTAACTTGCAAATTTCAAATTTATTGCACATTTAACTGTTCTAAATATATCTTAAAAGATGATTATTGATTATTGATGAGGATTTCATTTAGTATTTTCCATAATTTATGAATAGATCCATGCAGGAGTGTGAGTGTCGCCCCATACCATTTATCAGGGACTTCTGTCATGTTGTACAATCCAAGTGGGGACCATCTTTTATATTTTAGAGCACCAAGTGTGTCTGTTCTTTGGAATGTGAACTTATGTAAGGGACAGTATTTTCTAAATGATCTTTTTTCACAATAACATGACTTCAGTTTTAACTACCACAATTTATCATGGTTCAATCAATCAACAATCACTGTTCCCTGCACTTGAACAGCCTTAAAGCTAGTAGTAGATAATAAATAATAAATAAATCAAATATTTAATCGTGATTAATCGCATGATTGTCCATAGTTAACTTGCAAATTAATCACACATTTTTTAACTGTTCTAAATATATCTTAAAATGATGTTTACAAGTTTTTTATATTATTATTAACATGGAGTGCACAATTATGCTTGCTTTATAAAAAATGTACTGTACATTGTTGAGGAAACATTTCTGACAGATTGTGGGATCTGTGATTCACATCAATAGAATATATTTACTGTTAAAGATAGATTCCACTATTTCACTAGAAGGTCCCCTCTTGTTACTGTTAAGACTCATTGAGTGAAACAATAGGCACAGACAGCTCCCCTGCTGCAGTGAATGGAGTCCCCTCTGTAGATATGTAAATTATCGCTTAAGGATTCAGGTCCTCTTGTACTTCTTTAAAAAAAGTAAAAAATCAACACATTGAAGTTATATTATGACAAAAGTACTTAAAACTAAACTCTGTATTATGTTTTGTATTTTTAAAATGACCAGAAATAGAGGTCCACACTTGGTTGATGAACCGATGGTCTGAAGTAAAGTAATGTGCTTAGAATCACACGCCTGCCCAGCTACTTATGCAGGCAACTTAGCAATTATGAAACTCGTTCTATTTGTCTTGTAAATATGAATGCTCAAACAGCTCTATTCTTATCTTCAGGTACCACAGTGATATATTGCTGCCTCTCCTTCAACAAATGTACTCTTTGTAAGTCGCTTTGGATAAAAGCGTCTGCCAAATGCCTAAATGTAAATGTAAATAATCTCATGTCTTCGCCATGGATACGTGAGTGTGTGTCTCTAGTCTGTTAACCACCAACACCGACGATGTCCCCCTCTGTCCCTCTCTGTCACACTTGGTTGATGAAAACCGATGGTCCCCTGTTGGTAAGGTAAACGTGTATGTGTGTGTGTGTGTGTGTGTGTGTGTGTGGTGTGTGTGTGTGTGTGGGGATGTGTCTGGGTGTTTTTGGTGGCGCCTGCTGAGTTTGAAGGTCTGAGAGTGTGTGTGTGTGTGTGTGTGTGTGTGTGGGTGGGTGTGTGTGTGTGGGTGTGTGTGTGTGTGCTCAATATAAACCCAGTACATGTGTCAGTGTGTGTATTTAGTTAGTAGTCAGTACTGGATGTGTGTGTGTGTGTGTGTGTCTAGGCATTTGTGTACACATGTGTGTGTTTGTCTGTGTGTGTGTGTGTGTGTGTGCGTGTGTGTGTGTGTGTTTCTGATTGTAATTGTGCAAACACACACACACACTCACACACACACACACACAAGTCATAGTTTGTGGTGTCTGTACCCAGGAGGACTTGTGGGCATGTTAATCAAACCACTCAGACAGCACTCATAATGACCAGCTAACTCTTAGCCGCTCTGTATGCTAATAGTTGATAAAATTGACAACTAATCAATTGGTTCATTTAGTGTATAAAACGGTGCAAACTTTGAAGTGACCACACAGATGCATATAACTTAAAACTAACCTTATCTAGCATCATCTGACCTCCATTGCTAAATCACTTTTAATATTAAGTGTTGAACACACCTTCTTTGCTCTTTTATTTATTCATATTTATTGACATACTTTTTTTTTGCAGATCCTAAAATCCATTTTAGTCATTTAGGCTAAGCTCATGTTGGTCAAGTGAGCTTCATAAATCCATCGCCGGGGGCAATGGACCTCCACAGCCCTTTTCCCCTCAGTGCTCATCCTGGCTCATCATGTCCTCCAGGCCTCTCTCTCTCGGTGATTGCTTGGTCTCTGGGCCGTTGCCTGGGTGACGGAGACGTGGACGCGCCATACTGTGGAGACTGGCAGGCAGACGGGTGGCAAGCCTGGAGGTTTCCTGGAGTCTTGCTGATGTAGCTTGGCTCCATGTCAAAGCCTGGGACGGTGGTTGAGTGTTGTGTGGTGGTGTGGTGTGTGGTGTGTTGTGTGTGTGCGTTGTGTGGTGTGCATGCCTGCATGTGTGTGTGGTGTGTGTGTGTTCTTGTAAGGGTGTGCGTTTTCGCACAGCAAATCAGCATCCTAAGATTTGTAGTCCTGTGTTTATTCAGGTTTCATCCACACCACGTAGAGACTCGGAGGACCGGGTGACATATCAAACTCTTGAGGACTGCAGAGAAACTGAAGCTCCAGGTCGCTGAAAGGTAAAGTTACAAAATACCAAGCAAATTAAGAGTCTTCTATCTTCAGGCGGGAGACGGGGGAACGTAAAGACCACCGGAGCATGGCAGTGAATACGATACAAGTGCAGTACATCTCCGTCACCTTAACCATCCTTTTACGGGGAAATTACAGTGGGTTACATAGTTTCGTTTCATTCTGGTCTAAAAAAAGTATTTAAATGCTTAAAAGTTTTGAAAATGTAGGGTTGTGTCAAGATGGACTCAAATTGCCCTCTATGGGTGTTATGTGCAGTATCGAGCGGTCATCTACTGTGGCTGAAGTTCAGGTTCAGGTTCAGGTTGAAGCATAGCAGCAAGCTCGGGAATCAATATGACACAAGACAGCACCACCCGGAAAGTTTATTCGGATACATAGAGCATGTATGTACAGTTTTGGACCTCACACCTCTGGGATGGGAAAAAAGAATGCCGAAATTATTAGCATTATGGTCTTACATGGAGATGTAACAGAGCCTGCCAGACTGACTGTCTGTGAAGCAAGTTTGTTGTTGTTGTCCACGGCCAAAGTGAGCAGTGAGTACATCTTAAAGGCCTCTCAGGGCTAACAGATAAGAGTGAAGCTAAATAGACACGTAGGCCTCCACGGCAAAGTGGAAAGTTATCAGCCCACGAGGTTAATACATCCACAACTCCCAACAATGGGTTAACAGGGTAATGGTTAATGGCAGCTTTGGGTGACCAGGTATGGTTAATCAAACAGTCTCCTGTTCTACATGCACACGGGTGGGAGCCAGCAACCTTGCTGGGTCCATCTCCTGCATTGAATGGTCATGTGGCAGATCTGATGACATACAGGTCGTGCTGATATTATATTTATCATATATCATTATATATCTCTATTGCTATCACTGCAGTTTCACAATCGAAGTACAATAGTGGAATTCTGAAATTCTTCTCTTTCTCATCCATTCTTACAGGGACATGTCCTGCACTCCTCCCCTGAACATACGAAGCAATCAGTTAAAAATTGTAACATTTGCTAAAACTGAGATGAGAATTTGTTCATGAATGCGCAGTTCTATCGCTTTTTTACCGCCAGTTTGTTACGCTCGCATACAGTATAGCAGTAGAGAATTAGAAGATGAAATGTGGAAATTATCATTGGACCAACGCAATATCAATATTGTGTTGCGGTTGTTCAGGAAGAACGTCCTCCATTGGAGCATCATTGCATGTGGTTTGGCCAATAACAGATGAAATGCATGAAATTGATGTAAGAGATCCTCCCCACATAGGAGGACAGCAGGAGCCTGCTCCACCACCACTTTACACAGACTGCCCTCTCCCCGCTTACCTGCCCTGAAGGGGGCGCTGTTCAGGTGTATTCATGGATTATTTTTTTTTTTAAATAGAGAGGAAATTATTTCAGAAATTAGACTGAGATATGGTTATGGTTTGAATCCAGCCTTCTGTCCACATCAACCATGCAAAACACACCTACAACCCACAGGGTGCAAACAGTCAACAGAGATGTGAACGCAGCAGAGCCACACTCTCCGTGGCTTCCAGTGGAATGAGATTTTAGAGCTCAATCGTTTGCCAGCTATCAGTGTTTTTTAAGTGGAATATGTGCATGGTGTGGGAGTGAGTGTGTGTGTGTGTGTGTGTGTGTGTGTGTGTGTGTGTAAAAAGAGAGACATAAATAATATGCTGGAATGTGGACCAAACATGGCTGATCATAAGCTAATTAATGTTGCTTAGATAGAAGCCCACACAATAACAGATGAAAGACTAAAAAAATCATATAGGCGTGTGGAGACACAGGCCTATATAACCCACTTTTCTATCTATTGCTCTCTCTCTCTCTCTCTCTCTCTCTCTCTCTCTCTCTCTCTCTCTCTCCTCTCTCTCTCTCTCTCCCTTCCTACTCTCTCACCCTCATCAATGCATCCCTCTCTCTCTCATCCCTCTCTCTCTCTCTCGATCCCTCTCCATTGACATCTTGTGTCGTGTCAGGGTTTTCTTCGTGCACGCGT
>PIJE02001315.1:128172-145943 GCA_002895965.2 Coryphaenoides rupestris
ATACGATTACGTCAGTGCTTAGGAAAGGTGTGGATGGACAATTGCAATGTTTAGCTCATCATAATTTACATTTTACATTTAGGGCATTTGGCAGACGCTTTTATCCAAAGCGACTTACAAAGAGTACATTTGTTGAAGGAGAGGCAGCAATATATCACTGTGGTACCTGAAGATAAGAATAGAGCTGTTTTCAAGCATTCATATTTACGAGACGAATAGAACGAGTTTCATAATTGCCAAGTTGCCTGCATAAGTAGCTGGGCAGGCGTGCAATTCTAAGCATGATACAACATCTGAGAACGAACAACAATGCTAAGTGCCATTAATAAGTGTTAAGACATATAAACACGCAGGTTAGTGCTGGGGGGGGTTATGTGGAGTCCAGGTGAACTCTGAACAGGTGGGTCTTGAGTCTCTTGCGGAAGCTGGCGAGCGACTCGGCCGTCCTGACATGAGCCGGGAGCTCATTCCACCACTGTGGAGCCAGAACCGTGAAGAGTTGGGACTTGGAAGTGCGATGTTTGGCTGTTTTTAGTGAAGGCGGTACCAGTCGTTTGGCAGAAGTTGCTGAGTGGAGTGCTCGGGCTGGGGTGTAGGGTCGGACTAATGTTTGGAGGTAGGTAGGGGCGGTTCTGTTGACAGCGATGAAGGTCAGTACCAGTGTCTTGAATCGAATGCGAGCGATTACCGGGAGCCAGTGGAGGTTGCGGAAGAGGGGGGTTACATGGGAGAATTTAGGTAGGTTGAACACGAGGCGTGCTGCTGCGTTCTGCATGCGTTGTAAGGGCTTGATTGTTGAGGCGGGGAGTCCAGCCAGGAGAGAGTTGCAGTAGTCGAGACGAGTGATAACGAGCGCTTGGGCCAGGATCTGCGCTGCTTCATGTGTGAGGAAGGGCCGGATCTTGCAGATGTTGTAGAGAGCAATTCTACAAGATCGGGCCACAGACGTAATGTTGGCATTGCAGGACAGCTGGTCATCCAGTACCACGCCAAGGTTCCTTGCCATGGGTGCAGGGGAGACTTCGATGTCCTCGATGGTGACAAGTAGGTCCATCTGAGGGCAGTCTTTACCCGGTATGAAGAGAGCAGTCTTGTCGAGGTTGAGCTTCAGGTGGTTGGCGGTCGTCCATCTGCTGATGTCGGCCAGGCATTTTGAGATGTGGGTGTTGCGATGTGGGTGTCTGAGGGGGTGAAGGAGAGAAACAGTTGGGTGTCATCAGCATAGCAGTGGTAGGAGAAGCCGTGGGACGTGATTACAGAGCCTAGAGATCTAATGTATAAAGAAAACAGAAGGGGTCCCAGTACTGAGCCTTGCGGTACTCCGGTGTCAAGGGTGCAGGGTCTGGACAGGGAGCCATTCCATGTGACCTGACAAGTGCGATCTGTCAGGTAGGAGGTGAACCAGGATAGTGCAGTTCCAGTGATGCCAAGCTCTGCTAGGGTGGAGAGGAGAATCTGGTAGTTCACTGTGTCGAAAGCGGCGGACAGGTCAAAGAGGATGAGTACGGACGAGAGGGAAGAGCTTCTGGCGTCGCGAAGGGACTCTGATACTGCAAGCAGGGCCGTCTCCGTGGAGTGCGCCGCTTTGAAGCCTGACTGATGAGGGTCGGGGGGGGGGGGGGGGGGGGGGGGGGGGGGGGGGGGGGGGGGGGGGGGGGGGGGGGGGGGGGGGGGGGGGGGGGGGGGGGTGGGGGGGGGGAGCAGGTTGTTCTCGGAGAGATAGGATGATAGTTGGGTGGAGACAGCACGTTCTATGGTTTTGGAGAGGAATGATAGGAGAGACACGGGTCTGTAGTGTCGGACGTCGGTGGTGTCCAGGGTGGGTTTCTTAAGGAGTGGCTTGATTCTGGCGGTCTTGAAGGCAGTCGGAAACAGGCCTGAAGTGAGGGAGGTGTTAGTTAGGGTGGTGAGGAAGGGAAGGATGTCACCTGAGATGTCTTGGAGAAGAGAGGATGGGATTGGGTCAAGGGGGCAGGTGGTTTTGCACAGTGATATATTGCTGCCTCTCCTTCAACAAATGTACTCTTTGTAAGTCGCTTTGGATAAAAGCGTCTGATAAATGCCTAAATGTAAATGTAAATGTTGTTGTGTGGTTTGGCGTTTGTAGAAAACCGTTTGATGGCGTGAAGACCCTCCCAACATCTGCCGAGGTATTGATGGCGCAACATCTGGCCAGGCCATATAAGATTCAGGTGGATGCCCACAATGTGGGCGCAGGGGCATTTCTACAGGAGGATGACTCTGGTGAAGAGCGCCCAGTTTGTTTAGTTTCGCTGAAATGGTTAAGTTGGGGGTTGAACTATTCCGCAGTTGACTGAGAAGGCACTTGCCTTGGACACGTCAACACCTTGAAGTGTATGTTGGTGGGAGTGGTTCATCTGTGGTTAGCTAGTGACCACAACCCTCTCACAGTCCCACACATTAAGTCCTCTGAGAACGTAGTGGCAGATGCGTTCTCTAGAGTACTTGTGTGTTGGGGTCAACGTGTGCAAGATGTACGTCAACAAAAAAAAACAAAAAACCTGAAGGTATGTATGTCTCCCCTTCCTGGCCGTTCGTCATGCTTCCCGTGTGCGGATGTTGTGATTGTTGGAGGTGATGTTGAGGTTGGAGGTTACATTTTGTTGTTTAAACATGCATATAACAATTGGGGGCGTTTTTGTGATTCAAATAATGTATGGTAGCAGGAGAACATATTGGTTCCCTGCTCTTAAGGGGGAGGGTGTTGCGGTGTTTTCTGTTTCTTTGTTTCCTGCAGGAGTGGATCGGCTTAATTGCTTGCACAGGTGTACGCTATGAAGCAATTAAGCATAAGGGGATAAGAGTGTGGCTGCCCCTCCTCTCATGGCAGGCAGCATTGTGGAAGACCTGTGGCAGCAGACCTACCTGGAAACGCTGGCCGAGTGACGTGTGGCTTAAGGGAGGGCACGTCAGATTTGTTGTTGGATTCGTTGTTGGGCCGTTGGAATTACTTGTAGCTTGGACCGTAGGGACCTTGGGCCGGTGAACATTTGATGTAGCCTTGGAGGCTCGTTCATTGGGATTTTCTGTTGTCCGTTGGAATAAACACGTTTGTACTTTTGACTCCTCCGTTTCCCCCCCCTTATTTCTTGTTAGCTGCGGCTCGAAGCCGTAACAGTGTGTGTGTGTGTGTGTGTGCGAATGAGTGTGTATGTGTGTGTGTGTGCGAAGGAGTGTGTGTGTGTGTGTGTGTGTGTGTGTGTGTGTGTAAACGAAAATGTAAGCGTGAGTTTGTGTGTGTCACAGGTAAGCCTCCCATAACAGTAACCTCCATCTCTTTGTAGTGCTGGCTGCTGGTGGGCCTGTGTGTGGTGATGAGGCTCCATCCTTTTGAAGATGTGCGAGAGGCGGAGCCTGTGGTGCAGTCGGACTGTCAGATCTCTGCTGGGCGGCTCACATCAAGGTGGAGAGCACCAGGTCCTCACTCCCCCCCCCCCCCCCAGATCTGTCTCCTTGCTTCATGGGCACATGGTCCAATAGATGGATAGCATGGGGGCTGTGGGAGTAGCCTAGGTCTATTAGAACTGCATCTAACTATAATTGGAGGAGTCTTTATTTCATTTAAAATCTTTATTTATACTGTATTTTGGGAAATTCAGTGGGGGGTGGGACCCTCCTTTTCAATGCTATCTGAACGCAGATATCAACATTATTAAAAACATAATTACAAGTTCAAATTAATTCAAACTGTTGTACCCAAAAATATTAAAATTCATAGGCCTTTAAAATGTCCCAATGCTACCAGGGAATCAGTGACGTGCGGTGAGGTCAATGGCTGGGGAGGCACTGGCTAGTATCAGAGCCAGATTTACACACACATGAACCTGATAGAGGTAGCTTAAATTCACCATTCAATTGGCAGGTTGCACAATGACTACTGGTTAGGCGACCGTATGTTTCATATTTCATATCAGCATTCTTTACAACACACACATACAGGTACGTATTCAATTCACGTTTTATAGGCGAATGCAGTTCCGCTATTCATACTCATTCAACACAAATGAAAAAGTCACTGGCTACGATCAAAGCCAGATTTACACATATTAACACGATAGCTGTAGCTTAAATTCACCATTGAATTGGCACACAGGCCCAGGCTGGCCTAAACCCCAATGCAGCAGATCACCTATAGCCTGATAACCAATATGGCAATTGTTTCATTTTTTTCATATCAGCATTCTTTACAACACACGTATTTGATTCACGTTTTAGACGAATGCAGTTCCACTATTCATACTCATTCAACACAAATGAAAATATATATTTCATATTGCGTCCAATTTTGAAAATTTCTTAAGGTTAGATATAATGTTATCCATTTTTGCAGCCGCTGGAAATGTTTGCTAGCTTGAAGTAACGTTAAGTGGAGGGAGAGCGTCAATTACGTGGGCTCAAGACACGCCCCTCTCAGTGAGGCAGATGTGATATGCTCCTCCCCTGGTGCTTTTCCAATTGCTAGGTTTTATGACAGAGACGCAGCAAGCCTAAATATCTTTGATACACATACTGTACGTGAAATAAGTGACCTGCAATGGAGTATGGAAGGCGAGGACATGTAATGAAGGTCTACAAACATGACGACATACAGAAACTAGAGACAGTAACAGGCACGCGCTTCTTGCCCGCGCTCCATCCAGTTTCTGAGGGGTTGCGCAATCAGAGGGGAGGCTGAGCTCGTCGCTGCCTCACCTCTCGTCTCTCCCTGTATTTGCAGCGGAGCTCCGCAAATTTGGCGATTTTGACTATAAAAAATGATTGAAATCATACAGAAATTACATTTATAATACAGATCAGTGGAAAAACATTTTTTATTTTATTTTATTTTATTTTCTATTTTATTTTATTTCTTACTTTTCGTAACAGCTATTTTCATTGGAGTATTGGACAGGTGAGACTCTGCCTCCCCTGCCTCCCCTGACCGCACATCCGCACATAATATTCAAAGTAAAAGCAATCGACCAGTTCCGAACAGAGCATGTTTCAAGCAGGCAAAAGTAGGCAAAGCCCTGGTGGCTTAACAAGCTGCAGCTTTGCCTCCTTATGGCCCTGGTGGCTTAACGAGACACTGCTTTTCCTCGTTTATGGCCAGGAAGTCCTTAGAAGGCTCGGGGGTGGAGCCAGCAGGCTGAAAGATATCTCACTTCAGTTACTATGCTTCTCCTGCCTCCCTGCCGTTTGCCACAATATGTATATGTATATGTTATGTCTATGCATGTATATGTATACATATATACAGTATATATAAGCCATTGGATATTCAGTGTTCAGAGTATTGCCCATCGTTCCCATGTTCCTCTTGTTGCTTCTGTCCTTGAAACACCATCGTGGCTCCTACTCAGAACAAACCCTGTCTTGTTTACTATTACAATATCTGCAGGTAGGAGAGACAAAAAATCATAATTAAAAAAACTGCAGGTTCCCCCGCATACTAATAAGAGAGAGATGAAGGAGAGGAAAGGAGGAGAAGGAGGAGGAGAAGGAGAAGGAGGAGGAGGAGGAGGAGGAGGAGGAGGAGAGAGAGGAGTGGGGAAGGAGAGTTTCATGGCATCCTGTTCAATTATTCATAGGTAATTGGCTGGCATCCCCAGGAGTGTCGACGCGAGCCAGAATAAATAAAGTTATGTGTAAATAAAAGAGACACTTCATTGGCCCCTGCTAATATTTAAATAGCAGCAAATCAATGATGGCGGCCCCAAGACAGATGGAGCTGGCGAGCGAGTGAGAGAAGGGAAGATGAAGAGAGAGAGAGAGAGAGAGAGAGAGAGAGAGAGAGAGAGAGAGAGAGAGCAGGGGGAGAGAGAGCAGGGGGAGAGAGCGAGAGCGAGAGAGAGAGCGGGGGGAGAGAGAGAGAGGGAGAGAGGGAGAGGGAGAGATAGGGAGAAAGAGAGAGAGGGAGAGAGGGAGAGCGTTAGAGAGGTGGAACGATTAAAAGAACAGAGGGAGAGCAAGACGGAAAAAAGGCGCTCGCTCTCCTCTCTTTCTCTTTGTTGTCCCTGTGTCACTCGCCCGGACCGACGGACCGTAGTAAATACATTGACACGCTGTAAAGAGCAGACGGCTCACAGACACTTTCAAACAAACAACCAGAGGTGTGTGTTTGTGTGTGTGTGTGTTTGTGTGTGTGTATGTGGTGAGATGTGTGTGTGTGTGTGTGTGTGTGTGTGTGTGTTGTGGTGGTGTGTGTGTGGTGAGTGTGTTTTTCTCATAATTTACTATTCCGTCCATTTATATCTCATGCCCCCTGTGGTATCCCCCTCATTCCCATTCAATCTCTCTCTCTCTCCCTCTCTCTCTCCCTCTCTCTCTCTCTCTCTCTCTCTCTCTCTCTCTCTCTCTCTCTCTCTCTCTCTCTCCCTCTCTCCCTCTCTCTCTCTCGCTCTCTCTCTCTCTCCCTCTCTCTCTCTCGCTCCCTCTCTCTTTTTCTCTCTCTCCCTCTATCCCTCCCTCTATCCCTCCCTCTCTCTCTCCTTCTGTCCTCTGTGGATAGTGTAGACGAAGGGTAACATTGACGCCGGCTGTAGAAGCATTGCATCATGGGAGCACACACACACACACACACAGACAGACATAGCAACCCATTACAGTCCTGAAGCAATAAAAATGTAAACAAAGCCTTTAGCGCAGCGGGTAATGGCCTTAATGTGTCACTGCTGCAATTTGTCACAACAAGTGCTCTTAGGAAGGCGCGGGCTGACCCATCTAACAAGCCCTGTGGGGTTTTTAAAACCTCCAAACGGACACGTTTGGACCTAAAACCAGTCGGATGGGTCGCCGGAGAGGAGCTCAAATCAATAGATAATTACTCCCCACCCCCCCCCTCGTCGGTTATCACTCGAGGCCGTTCGTAAAAGACTTGAGAGAAATGATAATGATGACAGACCCACAAGAAACAAGGGATGTTGATGACCCCTAGTGTCAGGGTGCCACCCGCACCCTCGGAGAAGCCAACTGGCTGTGATGAAGATGCTCTTTAGAATTCCTCCTCCTCCTCGTCCTCCCCTCCTCCCCCTCCTCCTCCTCCTCGTCCTCGTCCTCCTCCCCTCCTCCTCGTCCTCCTCCTCCTCCTCCTCCTCCTCCCCCCTGTGTCTCCACATCAGATCTGCAGACTTCACGGGGAGTGAACTAATAGCAGTGTAGAACGTTTGCTTTTAAAGAAATAACACTCTTATACCCCAATAGCACTTGACTCTGTGTGTGTGTGTGTGTGTGTGTGTGTGTGTGTGTGTGTGTGTGTGTGTGTGTGTGTGTGTGTGTGTGTGTGTGTGTGTGTGTGTGTGTGTGTGTGTGTGCGTGTGTGTTTAGACGACACAAATATGAACGCAACATTAATAAATGCACTCTGGCCATATACTAATGCCTTGTGTAAATAGAAGAGAAGAAGAATGTGTGGTATTATTGTTCTGGCAGCCAGCAGGCAGGCGGCCGTGTATTTTTTCCCTCCACTATTGTGCTTCATATTCCATATTCATGAGATGTTTAACATTTGGCTGGCAGTGCCCCAGTGAACAGATTCATAGTGTGTGGAGAAAGGCCAGGTATACGACCACGGAGGGCTTTTATGCTTATAAAACACTGTGAGTGTCTCAGAGATCAGGCACTGGATGCCAAATCAAATAATTATCAAACATGAAGACAATATTAACCCTGGTGTGGCAGTACTTTCACCACGAGAAATTCTGTCTATTTCTGTCTGAGACGCAGGATGAAATATAGGCAGTTCCATGTTATGGCTGAACAGCTGAATACTTACTTAACTTTACTAAAAGAAATGATATTGCGATTATTTCATTTATTATTATAAGATATTTTGAGCGTGATATGATTCACTATTAGTGGGAATGATCATTTGGCATCACAACTTTAATTCTCATTGATAAAATAATTTATAAAATCATGGTGACATTGGACATTTCTGCAGCACTACAGTACTTATAAAGGTGTTGTAAATTAACATTTGCACACTTTACTCACATCAAAAAATTGCTCCTGCGATTAGGCTATTTCACTTGGCGATATTATTATATCCATCCATCCATCCATCAGAGAGAGAGAGAGAAAGAGAGAGAGAGATATTTATTTGTTTGTATTATTTTGATAATATTTCGAGTAATTGTTCTGTTAATTGTGTTAATTCCATTGCTCTGGCGTGGGCATGGATGGGCTTGTTTCTCTCCATCCGGCGGCAGCTAGCAGTTAGGCTAATGAGGGTTTTACCTGAGACACGTTACCATGGTGATAGTGATGCTGCCGGGAGAGAGAGAGGAGCTGACATTTTGTGTGTGTCTCCACCCGGTGTCTTGGAGATCACTCCAGGGTGGTGCTGATGGTGGGGGAGGGGGCCCTGTCATCTCATGCCACCACAGTAATGGCTGTCACACGGTAGTTCCAAGTGACTAACCTTGTATGGAATGGTGTACACACACACACACACACACACACACACACACACACACACTCACTCACTTTCTCACACGCACTCTTCCTCTCTTTCTCCAACACACACACACACACACACACACTTTCTCTACACTTTTGTTTTAATGTTACTTTGCGTTGACCAATGCGTTCCCTTTGCCGTGCAGACTGAACCACAGATGCACTGATTGTCTTCTCCGTGACCGTGAGCATGTTTCTCCCCCTGTCCTTAGACTACAGTCGGTTACCATAGCAATGGCCCCTGGACAACCGTCTCACCGTCATCACATATGCAAAGGAAAGCAAGGAAGAACAGGTGTGCTGTTTCCAAGGACACCAACACAAGCATGTTATGTCTGCTCAGCTACTTCAAGTCTTTATCCAAAAAGAGTAAACAGAGAAAACATGGAAAAAATGTTGAATGGATAAAATTGTTGTCCTTGATAAATACACTGAAATAAATACACTGAGAGGTTATTATTATTATTTGAGTGTAATTAGTTAGAAATGCCACAGCCATCCATCAGCTATGAGCGAGTCAGAATAGCTTTCCCTGTGCCTGCCTCACTGGACAACCTGTGCTCCAGGCTCATGTTTGACCCGGACCTCTCTTCCTGTTTTGGGGAATCCATCTAACCTGTCAATCACAGGTGTGTGAAATGCAACACTTCTCAACGTTCAAATCTTACTCTCTTCTACTTTTTACAATCTTGAATCTTTTTTATCTTGTCTTATGGCAGCAGTAGCTCAGGAGGTAAGATGATCAAAATGTGCCAAAGACAAACAAAGAGGCAATCTTTGCACCACTACAGCCACTACTGCCAACTTCCTCTGTAAATTGATACAACTATGGTCTCCCCTCGCTGAAAATGTGCAACCTTCAGGCAACAGCTAGCAGGATGGGAATTACCAAAACTCATTCCGTATTGTAAAGCAATGTTTGTCACGGTCTTGACCGTGCCTCCGGTTTTCCTGGTGTGTTGGTGGGCGTGGCTCCAGACTCCGGCGCCTCCCCAGCTTCATCATCTACATCTCTCCCACCTGCGCTGCGCTCACACCTGCGATCCATCCACAATCATCTACAGGATAAGAACCCCGGCTTTCCACCCACTCATCGCCAGATCGTTGATTCAGCCAGTGTGGTTAGCAAATGTTCCCGGCCAACTAGAAATGTGAATTCCAGTGATTTATGACACCCCCCCCCCCCTAGCCCTAGCCACTCTAAGGGCAAGAAACGACTCTCATAATTAACAAGGTAGAAATCTGGAGAAGGAATGCAGAGTGGGGGATCCCTCCTTCCAGGGACGGTTCAGAGTGCAATGGGACCTCACTAGGTTTTTGCGCCGGGATTGGAGTGTGGAATGCCCCCAGTGCACAGCCGCAGAGCCCTCGCCTGAATCACGTCTAGTTTGAACCATGCGCTAGACGACCATAGTCCAAGCCTGACCGGATCATTCATCATCATTGTATTCCTGTTTGCAGGCCCATGAACAGCCTGCCAGGCTTTTATATTTTCCACGTTAGCCTTCATCCAGCCATACCCCTAGAAACTAAAACTTCCTTTGCCCTTTCCAGGGTTCCCAAATACCACTGACAACTTAACCCTTTAAAACCCCACTTATCTGACCAAACCTTAACCTTATCAACAGCCACTTGCAATTGCTTCATTACTTATCCTAGCTATCTTGCTCTTTACCCACAAGGGGTTCACCTAGCAATTAGGAAGCGCTTGAAACGTGTTCTATTCAAAGCACCAGCGTTATATTGTTGTTTCACTCTCTTTGGTCAAAAGCGCCTGTTCCCCAAATGTAAATGTAATTGTAAATGTAAATGTAATTTATCATCCTGATATTTTGCCACCCTCTTCCACATTGCTCCATTGTCCATGATATTAAACACAACTGGACAAATAACAGGTGATATCTACTGTGTCTAAGAATAGCCCCCCTAAAATTAGATCATTTGTAACCTGGATTTCACCCTCCACCACCACCGCAGCCTCCACCTGCTGTGGTTCTGCTCTGTATTGTATGTAACCTACACAATGTGTTGAGATATGTGATGTAGCCAGGGGGGGGGAAGCATCAGGGAGCACCCTAAAAGAGTGGAACCATGTCGCCAAATTCGCGTGCATTATCATTTATCATTACCATTATCATTACCATCACTGTTACTGTTACCGTTACCGCAATCATTACCATTACCGTTTCCATTACCATGACTGTTATCATTACCATTATCATTACCATTACCGTGACCATTACCGTTACTGTTACGTTACTGCTATCATTACCATTACCATTAACATTACTGTTACTGTTACCGTTAGCATTACCATTATCATTACCATTATCATTACCATTATCATTACCATTATTTGACCATTACCGTTACCTTTACCGTCGTCATTACCATTATCATTACCACCAGTAAATGGTTAAATCCATGACGAGAGTGATTTCTGACAGAACTGCAGTGAGTGCAGCAGGTCGGTTGCTTCCTCAGGCTTCAGCATCACCACCTCGACTGCATGTTTCCTCTGTGAGTCACACACTGTACTGCATCAGAGGCAATATCTCCTCCAATACCACAAACTCACTGGTAGGATCATAAAAAAACATACTAACACGTTTAAAGCCACACAAAAAAAGACTCGTACGAGGGAACAGAGAAACTTCTAAAGATGTGTCTGGCGAGCCAAAGCAAAAGTACAACTGTTTTTAGAAATCTGTTTTGAGAAAATGTCAATCTATATCAGGTAATCATCGAGCTGTTGTCTGGCGGACAGGCAATACAATACCGTGTTTCTCTTTTAATAGACACAATTAAAGTCAGGTGAGCAGAGAAATCTTGAAGAACGCAGAAAGAACCAGCAGAAGCGTGAAATCGCTAAATTGAACTCCATACATGTTCAGGCTTCAGGAGACGAGGCCAGGAAAGGAAAAGTTCACAAGACAAATTCTCTCACACTTTGAACACCAACACTTCATTTTTGTTCAAGGCTGCATTTAAACTATTTTAGATTTGGTGCTGAAGCTGCGTGCGATACAACCTGAAATATGGCAGCAAGACCATGTTTTATGCGAAACTTTGAGAAAATTGACTTGAAATGTAATTAGAGTGCTAATTGTTGTGTGTCACGAAAGTAACTGTTTGTTTGTGTGCACGTGTGCATGTGTGTGATGGAGTGTGTGTGTGTGTGTGTGTGTGTGTGTGTGTATGTGTGTGTGTGTGGGGGGAGGAGACACAAAGCAGATTTTCATCATTTATTTGTGGGGAAAAAAAGGAAAAAGCGAATTCAAATATTTCTTCCATCCTCGGCTGGGGAGGCGTTCTGATGCTGGTCGATGAATAAGTTCTAGTTCTAGTCCATTACAAAGCCCAACCCCTGGGGAACAGTGGAGACCAAAACACTGCAGTGTACACACATGTGCTCACATGCAAGCTTTATTACACGAAGGAAGCAAGGACGGAGTGAAGGAGGGAGGCTAAAATAAATCAAACCCTTTTTCCTTGGGTGACTGCGCCTCTGAAACCAGTATACAAGGAATACAATTCCCTGTCATCACATCAGAAACCAGTACACACAGAATAATACAATATATTCCCTGTCATCACATCAGAAACCAGTACACACAGAATAATACAATATATTCCCTGTCATCACATCAGAAACCAGTAAACATGGAATGCATCATCATTAACATTTCACAGCTGTTGTTGTCTTGATAAAAACACACATACAACAAAAACTAAATGTGTGCATTTTTTCGGGTTTTACTGTGTGTGTATGCGTGCATGTGTGTGTGTGTGCGCGCGCGTGTGCGTGCATGCAAGTGCGTGTGTGTGTGTGTGTGCATGTGCGTGTGTGTGTGTGTGGTGTGCGTGGCGTGTGTGTGTGTGTGTGCATGCGCGTGCGTGTGTGTGTGTGTGTGCATGCGCGTGCGTGTGTCTACGAGTGTGTGTGTGTAGTCTATTGTGCATGCTCTGGGTGCTCTTCTCTACAATACAGAATCTTTTATGCTCCCAACCAGGTTGTATAGTCACTATTCAGACAGACAGAGTGTTACTGTGTAGCAGGTGGAGATCGAGCTGTGTGTGTGTGTGTGTGTGTGTGTGCGTGTGTGTGTGTGTGTGTGTGTGTGTGTGTGTGTGTGTGCGTGTGTGTGTGTGTGTGTGTGTGTGTGTGCGTGTGTGTGTGTTTGTGTGGGTGTGTGTGTGTGTGTGATGGGAGGTGGGGGCTAGGGGTGGGGGGTGGGGGTGGGGGGTGTGGTTGTAAGACGTCTGCTCCTTCTCCTGTCTCATGTTCCATTAGGGTGGCGTGATCAGATATATAATACAATCTTGCTTTCCACTCGGCTCTCTCTCTCCACCTGCCTCCCTTCGCTCTGCTGCTCGCCCGCCCGCCCGCTCGCCCGCCCGCTCACTCGCTCTCCAACACAATCTCACTTTCTCTCATAGCGGGTGAGAGAGAGAGAGACAGGAGATATAGGGGCAGAGAGGCATATAAGATATACCTATACATTTTCCCCTGCTGTTTTCAATTCAAATCCAATCTTTCGTTCTCTCCCTCCATCTCCCTCCATCTCCCTCGCTGACTATCTTTAACTTCGTCAATACAAATCTGACCATATTTTATATTATATATATATATATATATATATTGTATATGGGATGCTAAAGTGAGACCATCCTGATCTCAGAGATCACGTTCTCTCTGCAGATCAGTCTGGCCTCTCCCAAAAAAAGTAGAGCGTATACAGTACATGTTTAGGTATACCGTGGGTGAATACTCACTGGTGAAACCACCACTTAGCTAAAAGAAACTCATCTTATGCGCCCACTCATCACGGCGAGTGTCCAGGGGAACGCCTCATCCTCACACCGCATAGAGCGACAACCCCACGGACCCCCGAGCCAAGTGAAAAATATCTGACCTTCCCTTTCACAGTAAATCGCTGCGTCCTCCTCCTCCTCCTCCTCCTCCTCCTCCTCCACGTCTCTCCGAGCGTTTGTATCCTTCAACGGAGCGTGTTCAATACATATGCTCATTCCGCCAACGGTGTCAACAGCCTTCAACACACACTTCACACACACAGATGGTACAACGTTTCCCACCAGGACTGTGGATAACGCCTCATATTCATGCAACCACAAAAACAATGTGCTGGCCTTTAGCCTACGTGTGTGTGTGTGTGTGTGTGTGTGTGTGTGTGTGTGTGTGTGTGTGTGTGTATATTTATCTATAGGTGTATATATACCCATACAATCTTTGGCGAAAACAAGCCCCTAAGCGCCATAACCTATTTACATTCGTTTGTTTATTGACATTTTATTTTGCCTTTTTTTCTTTTTTTTTGTACACTGGTATAACAATAAATCCTCAGGCACCAAATCAATTGGGGTGATGCAAACACAAATGGATGTGGGTGTGAATAATAATAAAGTACATGGTGGGTTCATTACCGCCTCAGGTAATGTGCTCATGTGTTGCCACCCCTCTGTGGTCTATTCTCACTAATAGAATCTCAGAGCAGCGGGTCGCACGGAATTAGCCTGTCGCTCCATTAAAACATTGGCTCCAGTGAATGGCAATGTTGGAACGTAAAAAAATGTGTGTGTGTCTGTGTGTGTCTGTGTGTGTAAGAGAGAGAGTGAGAGAGTGAGAGAGAGAGAGAGAGAGAGAGAGAGAGAGTGAGAGAGAGAGTGTGGCACATCCATTCATCATTGAAAACCTCAAATCTATTTTTTTGTCAGAACATCTGCCGTGTTCTGTGGCAGAAAGGTCGCTAGCGCTGTGAGATTGTGTGGTGGATTAGATTAGATCCACTACATAATCAAATGTAATCTAATTAGTGTAATGGGTATAATCTCATCAAAATCAGCTGTGTGAGGGTGGTACAAGGGTTATACAACGCATGGCATCACACACACACACGCATAACACACACACACACACACACACGCACGCACACACACACATAACACACACACATAACACACACTGATGGGTCTCACCTACAGGGTTTGGAAAGTTTGGAAAATGCTTAATTTGAACAGTTATGTCTTCAAGGTTAGGTAAACACTTGAATTTGAATGTACTCCTTGAAAACATATATTTTACAGGTAATATTTTAAATGAAACATACCTGTCATATTTGACTGGACCAGAGCTACGAGGACGTTTTTTTGTTCCACTCCACATCATGAGGGCGTCCATCTGCTGGTGAACGTTGCTCGCCAAATATTGTAGCTGCTCATCAGCTAATAGGGAACAGGTGGATTTTGTCCTCGCTTTAGCAATATCATGCCAGGTTAAAGTAATGATTTAAATGTGATGACAGGCTTTGAGAGTCTGGTGTGATATTTTTGGTGTTGGTAACTTTTGAAAGTGCTGGAAATTTTCTTGAATTTGACTCTGCTGTAGGAACCCTGAACCTAGCAAGTGTATGGCGACGGAGAACATTCAGACATGCTGGCAGAGCCCCAGCCTGGCTTATTTTGAGGGCCTGGGCGCCACCAGTGTTCCACATACACATTCAAGTCAATTCTCTATTAAGAACAACCAAATGCAAATATTTGTCTGGCTGGCATTTCCCAAGAGAGCCGATGGCCCCTGGCAGAGACAGGCGGCGGCTGATATATTTTTTCACTGGCGTTTACCTTCCCCCCCCCCGTTCTCTTAAAGCTCGACACCGGAAGATAGATAATATTCAAAGCTGTGATGTCTCAGCAGCGGCAGTACCAGGAGCTCTGAACAAATAAACTCAGATTCCACTTTTTTTCTCGTTGCCACTGGATGACTTTAGGGAATCTAATCCTCAGTCAGAAATGAATAGTGCCTTTTTTTTTTCTTTCCCCATTGTCTTTGTAATGCTAGTCAGTCTCCCCACAGACTTGGATTCGGTGATTCCCAGCAGACTCAAAATCAAAAAAATGATGACGGTCTCCTTAAAGGATAACTTTGCAGATTTTCAACCATCTCTCTGTCTATCCGCATGAGGGATATAGTTTGAGAAAACGCCTGCAGTTGTTTGCCGATGCTCTCTGTGCATCTGCTTGCCGCATAGCGCTACAAAAATGTTCCCGCAACTCCGTCATTTGACAGTTCGGGGATAACAGGGCCCACGCCCGCAGGTTGTTGCGTCACGTTTGCACAATTTGTATACACGTCGTAGTATTCTGTGTGTTCCGGCACCATCTCCATGTTTGGCTGAGCAGAGAGCACACACACATGGCTGAAGGCCTGCTGAGGAGAGACACACAACCAGAGAGAGAGAGAGAGAGAGGGGGAGAGAGAGAGAGATTCATTATTGTTCATTTCAAGGCAGTCGCTATTCAGTCAACATTGGTGGAGACCAAATCTTCCAGGGGACTATGATCTTGGTCCAAGCACCCGCCTCAACTCTCTCCTGGCTGGACTCCCTGCCTCCGCAATCAAACCCTTACAATGCATCCAGAACACAGCAGCGCGCCTGGTGTTCAACTTGCCAAAATTCTCCCATGTAACCCCCCTTTTCCACGATCTCCACTGGCTCCCGGTAATCGCTCGCATTAGATTCAAGACACTGGTACTGGCCTACAAGGCTGTCACCGGAACTGCCCCTACCTACTTCCAAACGTTAGTCAGACCCTACGCCCCAGCTTGAGCGCTCCACTCAACAACTTGGGCTAGACGACTGGCACCACCTTCACTAAGAACAGGCAAACATCGCTCTGCCAAGTCCCAACTCTTCTCTGTTCTGGCACCGCAGTGGTTGACTGAGCTCCCGGCTCATGTCTGGATGGTAGAGTCACTCACCAGCTTCAGCAAGAGACTTAAGACCCACCTGTTCAGAGTTGACCTGGACTCTACATAACCCCCCCGCTACCTTCCCTCTGCAAACCCTAGCACTACATTGTATGTTTGTACGTCTTGGCATTATTAATAGTACTTAGCATTGTTTAGAATATTGTATGTTCTTAGATGTTGGCAACCTACCGATTATGAAACTCGTTCTATTAACCTTGCAATGATGAATGCTTGAAACCTCTATTCTTATCTTTATGTACCACAGCGATATATTGCTGTCTCTTTCAACAAATGTACTCTTTGTAGGTCTCTACGTCTGCCAAAAGCCCTAAATGTAAATGTATGATTGCATTTGCTACACTACACTATGATTGCATCACTACAACAGGCAACCACAGACGGCAGTGCGTGGTCGCCTGAAGAAGTGTGAAACCTGTGACTTTCTATTATTACTGCTTATTTTATCATTAGCCCTTACTTTGCAATCTCTTAATGCCACTATGTATTGTCTACTGCCTATCAAAACGCAATGTCACTGTACAATAGGGCTGTCGAGTCTGTGGATGTGCACGGAAAATCAAAAACTACTTTGACTTGGACTCTCTGAGAGACAAGTTTCACTGTTCCCCAATGTACCACACCACACACACATCCACCAACGGATGTGTGCGTAGGCAGTGTAGTTTTATGTACATGATGATTGATTGGGGTGTGTGTGGTGTGTGTGTGTGCGTGTTGAGCATGTGTTGTGTCTGTATGTACAGTATGTGTATACGTGCATGCATGTGTGTGTGTGTGTGTGTGTGTGTGTGTGTGTTGTGAACACGTGTATGTGTATGCTCAGAATGGCTGCTCTTATCCCAGCTATTATGCAGGCAACCTTGCAATTATTAAACTCGTTATATTAACCTTGCAATTATGAATGCTTTAAACCTGCAATATTCGTATCTTTATGTACCACAGTGATATATTACTGTCTCTCTTTCGACAAATGCACTCTTTGTAAGTCTCTTTGGATAAAAGCCACATGGCCTAAATGTGAACACACAAAAACACACACACACACACACACACACACACACACACACACACACACACACACACAACTTAGATCAGAGTTCCTGAGCATCTCCCTGGCTTCAATTCATAAAATCACAAGGAAATTCGCCACTTCAGGTGAAAGGCGCACTGTCCTGGAGGCGCTCCAAGACATACTAACTCTCTCTTTCTTGATCTCTCGCTCTCTCTCTGTCTCTCTCTCAGCCTCTCCCTCAGCCCCTTTCTCTCTCTCTCTGCCACTGTATCTCTCTCTTCTCTCTCTCTCCCTCTCTTCTCTCTCTTCTCTCGTCCTCTTCTCATCTCTCTCTTTCCTTCAACAGACTCATCTCCCTCAGCAGGCGATCCTAACAGTAGTGGTAGCCCCCCTGCTGTCCCTCTGGGGCTCAGCAGCACAGTCCCCGAGGGTGGAACCAATGGCACTAGCATCTCTAGACACGAGAGAGAGAGAGAGAGAGAGAGAGAGAGAGAGAGAGAGAGAGAG
>PIJE02001316.1:2500-22203 GCA_002895965.2 Coryphaenoides rupestris
ACAGAGCTGCATGCCCCCTTGCTGAGCGGCAGCACACTTGAAGAGGCTGCCGGAAAATGCGTAGAAAATGAAAATGAAAGCCAGGCTCGTCCTCCTCCTCCTTGTCCTCCTCCTCCTCGTCGTCCTCCTCCTCGTCCTCCTCCTCCTCGTCGTCCTCCTCCTCCTTGTCCTCCTCCTCGTCGTCCTCCGACTCGGAGCCGAAGCCACCGCCAGTGTTGCTTTACTCATCGCCTTGCGACGCCGAGGGGCCCCAGTGGCTGCTCCCTCCTCCCTCCTCCCTCCTCCCTCCTCCCTCCTCCCTCCTCCCTCCTCCCCCGGCCGCCGGCGGTGCGGGGGGCCCGACGGTGCGGGGGCCTGACGGTGCGGGGGGCCCGACGGTGCGGGGGGCCCGACGGCGAGCAGCAGCAGAGAGAGGCGCTCTCGTGGCGTCTTCATTAAACAACACATCACATGATGATGATGATGAAGCAGAGCCGCTCAGAAGAGCAGCAGCACCCCAGCTCTGTGTGTGTGTGTGTCTCTCTCTCTCTCTCTCTCTCTCTCTCTCTCTCTCTCTCTCTCTCTCTCTCTTCCTTTCTCTCCATCTCTCTCCTCTCTCTCTCTCTCTTCTCCCTCTCCCTGTCTCTCTCTCTCACTTTCTGTCTCTCTCACTCTATCTCTCTCGCGATCTGTCTCCATCTCTCTGTCTCTGTCTCTCTCTCTCCCTCTTCCTCTATCCCTCTATCTGTTTCGCCGTCTCCCTCTCTTCCTGTGTCTCTCTCGCTGCCTCCCTCTCTCTCTTTCTCTCTCCTGCTGTCTCCCTCTCTGTCTCTGTCTCCCTCTCTGTCTCTGTCTCTGTCTCCCTCTCTCTATCTCACTCTCTCTCCTCACAGTCTCTCTCTCCCCCTCTATCTCTCGTGCGCTGTCTCTGGCGATCTGTCTGCATCTCTCGCTCCCTGTCTCTCTCTTTCTGTCTGTCTCCCTCTATGTTTCTCTCCCTCTCGCTCTCTCGCTCTCTCGCTCTCTGTCTCTTTCTCTCATGCCCTATCATTCTCACAATCTGTCTCCATCTCTCTCACTGTCTCTCTCTACCTCCTTCTCTATCCCTCTATCTCTGTCTCTGTCTCCCTCTCCCTTTCTCTATCTCACTGTCCCCCTCTCTCTATCTCCCACTCGCTCTGGCAGTCTCTCTCTCTCTCTCTGTCTCATCATCTCCCTCTCTCTCTTTATCTGCCTCTCTCTCTCTCTCTCTTTGTCTCTCCCTCTCTTTATCTCTCCCTCTTTGTCTCTCTCTCTCCCTCTTTGTCTCTCTCCCTCACACACGCCGCCGGTGACATGAGACTCCGGGTTGAACTGTAAAATATGGATGTCGTGTCATTCATATCATTCATGTGTGTGTGCGTTTGTATCTGAACATGAAACACACATACACACACACACGCCGACACCACACACACACACACACACACACACACACACACACACACACACACACACACACACACACTAACTTCTGGTTCACGGTGAGTGGGGTGAGGGGGTTGGGGGTGAGGGGTTGGGGTGGGGGGGCGGGTGGGGGGCGGGTGGGGGGGGGAGGGGGGGGGGGGGGGGGGGGGCGTTCAATTAAGAACCGAAGTCGTAGCAAGCATTGTGTTGCGTTGTGGCTTACTAGCTCTGAGTCGCATTGGATTTACACACACATTGATCGTTGTGTGTGTGTGTGTGTGTGTGTGTGTGTGTGTGTGTATATGTGTGTCGGTGTGTGTGTGTGTGTGTGTGTGTGTGTGTGTGTGTGTGTGTGTGTGTGTGTGTGTGTGTGTGTGTATAGCCTATACCCCGGGGACACACACTATATAGAGGCACAGCGCGTTTGATTGTGCACATTTAAAATGAACATTTAGATGCGCAATTAAAAGTGAGCCGACCTTCCTGTGAATAATGCGCAGCCGGGAGAGGCGGCCTTCACTGACGGAGAACAAAAAGTACAATTGGGAGGCATTACAGTAATGCTCATGCTAATGAATACGACACATATAACACACACACACACACACACGTGCGCGTGCACACAATGATCATTAGTATCGTTGTTATTATCACTGTTAATAATATGAGTTCATTACTTGTCCAAAATGTACCAACATGTGTTCAGAGCAGGCTGATTTCTTGGCCTCCGGTGTTTCTCAAGCTTTCTCAAGAACCGCTCACCGGAACAACTTCGCGCGCGCACACACACACACACACACACACCACACACACACCACACACACACACACCACCCCACACACACACACACACACACACACACACACACACACACACACACACACACACACACAGGCAGACAGACACACACACACTCATACACACATACATACATACATACACACATACCTACTGTACATACACACACACGCAGGCACGCACACACGCACACACACATACACATACAGTATACATACATACATACATACATACATACATACATACATACATACATACATACATACATACATACATACATACATACATACATACATACATACATACATACATACATACATACATACATACATACATACATACATACATACATACATACATACATACATACATACATACATACATACATACATACATACATACATACATACATACATACATACATACATACATACATACATACATACATACATACCGGTACATACAGAGCCTCCTTCCATTAGAATTAGATTAGACAGTTAGATAGTATCTGGCACATATATGGCAAATGTTGGAGCAACCCATTGTAGAGCGGCTCGTATGGCCGTCGCGGTGTATTATTCATAGCGTTATTATTAGATCAATAATAACGGTAATTGAATATGAGCTGAATATCATTATCAAGCGAACGGGGATATTTAATGACACCATTACAATGCGGAGGCCCGTGCCTCGCAGACATCCAGACTTAACGAGGTGCTACTGACACACGGAACAGCGAGATGATCAGTAGTATAAATTACACCCCCCCCCCCCCCACCCCCCTCCCCCTCCCCTTTCACCTGCTTTTAATTAATCAGTCGCTGCCGTTCAATACATTTATGGAAAAGTCAACTACTTGTGCTTCATTTTAATGCGGCGTGCCGAGCGAGCTGATTACGGCGCGGAGACTCATCACACATCATCAATGTAAGGCGCTGAACTCTTTAGGTAAACTATGCACACGTTCTTTATGCTCATTGCAAGAATGTCATTATTCAAAGGCACACTAATGACATGATATGACATCAGACCCTGACAATGTGTAAATCAGAAGTAATTGGATGCATTTCATGAATCAAACTCACTTTATTTTCACTGTGTGTTCGACACAGATTCAGTGCATATTTAAAGGTGCTGTACGTATGAATAATTAATCCGTTCAGGGACTGCATGTGGGCTTTTACGTGCACACATCACTTTAAATCGCCGGCTAATGAGCGGGTTGCGGTTGAAGTTAAAACACGAGCGCTTCCCCCGACTCTCTCTGTTGCGTAGAACGGCGTCGTGTCCTTGGAGGAGCCCTGAACTAAGCCTAACTTATGCGGCACCGTGGCTTGAGGATGTCCTACAGGCCTGTGATGATGACTCATCCCGGATACGAAATGAACACGTTCGTTAATGCGCGGCGAACGCCACGAATGCTCGAACTCGTCATGGCGGTGTGCAGGTGACGGCGCTCCGATCGTTCATTCATCACGCATAATCTTCACCGGGTGTTGAGTTGTCTTCTCAGGGGTCCGTGTGGGGCCCTTGAGATTTGTTCGTGAATAATAAACACCTCATTCAGTTCACTTGATTTAGAACTGGAACACACAATAAAATGAAAGCAGAAACTATTAACATAATTCACGAGACACGGGTGTTTCTGTGCGACAAGAAGTGCGGAGAGGATAACTTCGCTAATCGTCGTCATCAAATCATACTTTTTCGGCGGGAATATGCCAACGCTGATTTACACGAGTCCCTCCTGATCGCCCGATGTCTCAGACACCAAGGAGCCCCCGTGCACAGGACTATCCAAGGAAATTACGGACAAGATAGCAACACTTTGAAGCGCTTATCTCCAAGAAACAGAGGAAGACGACGATAATCGCTCGCCACGGGGGGAAACCGATTATTAATAACGTTTTGGTAATCTGCGCCGAACAGGAACAACTTCCCTGCGTCCGTGTTATGTCATCACATCAGACCACAGTCCTATGTTCCATATCACGCGATATACAGTATATGAGTTAGAAGAGGGTCCCATTTTAAAACACATCATACGCTCTTATACTTTTATTGTGGTCGCACCGTTTCCTATGAAGTCCCAGCGTGTGGCTGAAATGAGGAAAGCAAATCGCCACTTGGAACTACAAATGGAAATGTACACACACACACACACACACACACACACACACACACACACACACACAGACACACACACACACACACACGAATATCGCGAAGCGTCTCGGTGTACAAGAAGTGATGTCATGAACTTCCTTTTGTCACCCCACTTCAGTCCCAGCCAAGTCCTTCCCAGCATGTGCCCCAGTACACAAGCGACCTCTTAGGATTACCTGATTACCTGTTTTACCGGTTCTTCTTCTTCTTCTTCTTGGTGTTGTTGTTGTTGTTCCTCGCAAAGGTTGTGGCTGCCACTACAACATAACAAGTGTTTCTTACCTTACTTTTTATAATTCATGTTAATACAACACAGTGTAATAACCTTAATAAGAGCAGCACGTGTATTTAACCTCGAAAGAGTTTTACAACATAAAGTTTGAATTTTACTTACAATACATTTAAGGGAGGTTTTCCAGTAAGTAAGTAAAGTGTTGTGTCTGTCACGACTAATATATTACACACTCCCTAGATGATTGTAGGCCAACATTTACTGTAAAACTTTAACTTTCAATTTCCTCTATAATTTAGAAACAGAAAAGTAGTGTTTACACTTGTATTATCGACACCTACTGAATTAACGTAATGAAAAAGAATGTAGAAAAAAAATTGTGGCAAATTACAACCTCAAAAAGAAATTTTAATATCGAAAAATTTTTACGTACATGAAAAAACGAAATAACTCGGTATATTGTATAATATACTTGTTACTTTCAAAGAAGGGCCGTTCGGAGTCTTTTGGAGTATTTTTTTGGAGGGTGTAATAATTACAGAATAATTTTATCTATTACAGTGTCTCATACACCTGCATAATCTACAACAATTATTAAATGGCATGGAAAAAAATATGGTGAGAAAATTAACCCAACGCGGCTGTTTCTCGCCTTTATTGACTTGCGGGCTGGTGAAAATATATAAGAATTTCCTCTTGAAACAGATTAAATCATCTCATGTACGATTAATCATATACGGTTACCTTTCCTCCATGTTTTGCCTGCATTAGTGCACCCAGATTTTCCCGCTTCTTTTGTTCGCCGGATGACGCAAAACAAAGCCGACATCTTATCCCAGCTCCGTCATCAACTGCAGTTGATGACGGAGCTGGGGTTGAGATTTAGCATCGATGAGTTGGGGTGAGCGCAGGCATGTTGTTGCCACACTATATCATTGCCCATTGCCAATTGATAAAGAGGGCGGCAGTAGCTCTGGAGGTAAGAGCGGTTGTCTGGCAACTGGAAGGTTGCTGGTTCGATCCCCGGGCTTCACCTCCTAGCTAAGTGTCGAGGAGGTGTCCCTGAGCAAGACGCCACCTAACCCTAACTGCTCCTGACGTGCTGGTTGTTACCTACACCTGCACCGCCGTGAATGAATGGGTGAATGTGAGGCAATACTGTGTGTGTTCCGAGGAGCCTTCTGTGTCCTCATTCTCTCTCGCTTGTACTTCTTCTGTGGAGGGCTGGCATCCAATCCACCACCCCCCCCATCACCCTCGGTGCATTACCCTTGTGGGGGTAATAACAGACCGGCCAGAGATTCTGCCAAGTGATACTAGTGTTGAATATTTGATATGAACACAGCGTCTGAGGCCGCCGAAGCCCGCGTTTGAAACCAACCAACCGTCCCTTTATGTAACCCGAGAGGAACGCCGTGTTTGTACTTTTAACACCCAAACGAGATTCCATCACAGCACCCGCCCCGTCCGTCCTGTCAGCTCCTGTGAGGAGGAAACGGCAACACGTACATCAGGTGCACAAGTGTGTCAAGGACGTACACACACACGCGCACACACACACACACACACACTCAGAGAGGCCCGGGAGTGATTGATCAGGTATAACAGAGTATAGTATAGAACAACCAATTCTATGATCGCTTCCGTCTATTCCAAGTGAATAATAATTTCGCTGAGCCCGGTCTATTTGGCACTGTGTATACTTTGTGTGTGTGTGTGCGTGCGTGCGTGCGTGCGTGTGTGTGTGTGTGCGTGCCCGCGTGTGTGTGTGTGTGTGTATGCGTGCGTGTGTGTGTGTGTGTGCGTGCGTGTGCATAGGCCTATAGCGCAGCATTAAGCTTCGTTGTGTTCTGTGCATCTGGCACGGGCGGAACTTCGGTGGCACACGACGCCACCCGACAAAATATATCGCAGCGTCAGCAATTCTGTCCACACACCCCCGCCACCCCCTCTCTCACCACCAATGCAAATGTCTCTCTCCTCCTTGGCCATGAGTGGCCAGGCTGTGACGTACGTCTGGACACAAAGATGAATTCAGCAGAAAAGGTGATGGTGGTGCCGGTGTAGGGGGGGGGGCAGGGCAGTGAGTGGAGGTCGAGGGGTACTACAGTACTGATGGGTATTATCATGGTATAGTATATTATCATATGCTAATATACTAATCTGACGAGTCCAGGTTTTGCTCAGAAATGTGAGGCGTGAGCTGTTACTTCATGCTAAATATGCACAAAATATTTATATACTGTATATTTATAGAAATATTTATACTTACTGTGCTTTTTCGGTGAATTATGCGGGGTATGACGCTGCGGTTGAATTTGAGAGAACCCCTCTCTTCGGGGTTTATTTGAATGTTTAATCAATGTCGATGTCAATGTCGACGAGCGATCGCCTGCTATTACAGTTCATGTAAAATACTTTACTGCACTTGTATGCTTTCCTCATAATTTTGGTCGGTGGATGCATGTGTGAAATAAGTACACCCCCTGATATACATGGTATATTCGATTGTTAATTGAACAGAAAGCGTTGTTTGTTGTGCTAAATGGCCAATGTTTCACTATTCATCAAAGGAGACTTGCAGATGTGTTTCCAAAATGTCTTCAATTAAATTAAATTATTAATTTGTGATCATACTTCTACTACTCCCTTCTGGCTGTTGCTATTTAAACATTTAAACATTTTATGCAACAACAACAAAATGATCAGCACCAAGCCACGCCCCACAGTCGCTGACCGCAAGTGACGTCACTGGTGGCATACCGGTAGTCGACGCTGTCGCCGGCGCTGTCGTTCTGCGCATGTGCAGTCCGGCGAGGGAGATTCGGTTGCTGTCCTCTGCTCGGTGGTGGGAGAAGATAATGACGCGGCAGAAGCGCATTATTGCTGACATTACCTCCTAGAGAAGCGCGTCTTCCACTTCCACCGCGTGTTCTGTGCTCCAGGGTGAGGATCACGTGGTTTTTTTTTATATCCACACCTAAGCTAGTGCGGTTTAGCCCACAGAGCTAACGTTAGCTAATGTTAGCTAATGCAAACATAGCGGACTTCACCAGTCACTAGTATCACCAGTATCACCAGTATCACCAGTATCACCAGTATCACTACTATCACCAGTATCACCAGTATCACTACTATCACTACTATCACTAGTATTACCAGTATCACTACTATCACTACTATCACCAGTATCACCAGTATCACTACTATCACTACTATCACTAGTATCACCAGTATCACTACTATCACTAGTATCACTAGTATCACCAGTATCACTAGTATCACCAGTATCACCAGTATCACTACTATCACTACTATCACTAGTATCACTAGTATCACCAGTATCACTAGTATCACCAGTATCACTACTATCACTACTATCACTAGTATCACCAGTATCACTAGAGTACACAAACTATCATAAATGAGGTCCTAACGTATGTTCTTTTACTGCGAGACAGCAGTGTGTGTGAGAGAGAGAGAGAGAGAGCATGTTGTTTATGGGATTGTTTACATACAAGACATACATACTATACTGTACTGCACTGGTCACTATCTATTTATCATTATACTTTATCATTACATGTTGCTTCTACTATTTACTATATGTTATACCATTATAAGAAAATGTTTTTACTGTATTGCATGTGGGCACTTACTAATTAAGGGAGTCGTTTCTTGCCCTTAGGAGGGCTATAGGGCTGACTGGGGTGTCATAATCACATGGCTCATAATCATATGGCCTGTAAAGCCCTTTGACACTGTAACTGTGATTTAAGGGCAATGCAAATAAAATTGACTTGACTTGACTGATTGCTTCCTCCTAATTGTCATTCTATTGCCTCCTGCAGGATTGATTGATTGATCGATCATGTCTAGCGCCGAGCCCATCATCAAATCGAAACAGGCGGAGCAGGAGATCAACGGGATTAGGACGCAGGTGGGTCTGGCACGGAGTTCAGGCACTACAATCCTGGTCGTCCCCGACGCAGTACGGGCAGGAGATCGGCACCCAGTGGTGTCCCGTCCACGCCCGACTCAAGTCCAATGACGTCCAGCCGCGGCCCATGCCTCCTGTACCAAAGTACGTGCTGGGAAAAGAACGAGGATATGTTGGTTTTTTTGATAAATAGTCACAGGGCATCAGTAGCTCAGGTGGTAAAGAGTGGTGTGTCTGGGCAAACAGGAAGGGTTGCTAGGTTGCGATCCCCGGGGCTTCCCCGCCTCCTAGATAAGTGTCGAGGTGTCCCTGAGCAAGACGCCACCTAACCCTACCTGCTCCTGACGTGTCGGTTGTTACCTTGCATAGTTGACACCGCCGTCGGTCTATGAATGGGTGAATGTGAGGCAATAATGTAAAGCGCTTTGGATAAAAGCGATATATAAATGCAATCCATTTAACATTTAGCAGTCAACGCTGCCACACAACCACCTGGGCTTGTCTGGACCCCTCCGACTCACAGGACACAGGTAGAAAGGTGACACACAGTTAATTGGTGAGTGTTGCCAAGGTGTTACTGCCAGAGCAGGTGGTAACTTAACTGCTGACATGTCATGTCAAAAACTCTCTCTTGAGTGATAAAAATCAATATCAGTATGAATCACGATTAAAATGTCAATAGGTGATATTTAAAAAATAAATGTCAATATACAGTACATCACATTTAAATTTACGTTTACATTTGGGTGAGAGAGAGGGACTCCTCGAATAATTTAATTATGTTTTAGGTAGGCTATTGTTGAGTGCAGGCTGCATTGCAATTTGCCTATTGTGTTGAGGTTGTGACCGAGCGGTGGCTCTACAGAGAGGAGTGCTGCCCAGAAGCCCGTCCCCTCGGCAGGTATAACCGTTGACACTCTGGGACCCGATAGCATCTCCGGCTCCCCGGCTCAGATCGCTGAAGCAGTATCACCCTCTAGAACCCACTGGGAGTCATAATCTGATTTGAGCCAACCTGTAAAAGCACCACCTGTGGTTACTATGGCTATTATGCAACTGCTGACTTTAGTATTCTGCCAGATTTTGCTTCCAAAAGTCTATCGATTTTTACCTGCTCACTATTTGACACATTTTCTCGTATTTTATTTCTCATCAGGACTTATGATAGAAATAAAATGTTAACATTGATTTATTTGTGTCAGGGTTTCTTTTCCAGTACATTTTATGACAGGATGTTATTTGTTTCATCGAATTCGGACGTTCCTTTTTTCATGTTTGTAGGTGCAGACAGTCCATTGCGACTTAATGTTTTCCTGGCAGTTGAAGGATAGCATTTTTTTCCATGGCCTCTCAGATACAGATAACTTTTTTGATCCCGGAGGAGATTGTTTGTGACAGTTGCTCAGCTCAAGCCAGAAACAAGAAACATAGAAAACCCAACAATTTAGCAATGGCAATATATACACAAAAACAGCATACTGTATATATTAGGCTCGTGTAACTGTCATCAGAATGTGATGAAATGCTGATATATAAAATACAAATATATATTTTGTTTGATGATACACGGTATATTCTAGTGTTAACAGATAAATGGACTAATAATAATTCTGATATTCGCTGAAAAACTAAAGTGAGATTGATTTTTGCTGCATCACCGAGCCCTACACTGTGTAGCCTCACCCAGCTTCTCAGAGTCTGATCAGTCTGTGGTTCAACCAACCACACACACACACACTCCACATACCCAAACACTCCAAATTGAGAATCCCCAAAGAATCCCAATTCCCCCACTTCCTGTCTGGAGGGCAGGGAGGAGGAGGAGGAGGAGTCTTGACAGCTGCGCAGACAGCAGTGGTACCTCCTCGGAGGGCCCCCTGAACAGCCTTCCACAGGGCCACTCTCAGTCTCCCATCAGGGGGACGATGAGGTATTATCCCATCCATCTCCCCCTGCCGGAAGCATGCGGGGCCTCTGGGCTGCTGTGCCGGCTGGCAGAGGCGCTGCAGGCTGGTTCCAGGGGCTGCTAGCTGCTAGCTGCAGACAGTTGCCACGCTGCCGCCGCTGAGCTCCGCCAACGACCGTCACCGCCGTTGGCGAAGGGGCTGGTTCTGGGAGGCGGGGGGTGGCTGCCCACACTACAGTGCTGCTTCGGGCAGCTCTTGTGTGTCCCTTTTTCCGTGTCAGAGATGCGCAACCTTTCCTGGGCTCCTCCCCCACCTCTTCCTCCTCCTCCTCCTCCTCACAAGACTCGGGTACAAGGTTGGAACACAGTTTATTGGGAGTTTTGGCACGATGTTACAGCCAGAGCAGGTGGTAAGTGCTGACGTGCCAGAGGTCTCTCCTGAGTGTGCGTGTGTGTGTGTGTGTGTGTGTGTGGTGTGTGTGTGTGTGTGTGTGTGTGTGTGTGATGATGGCTGTTTTATCCTGTGTGCCTCACCCTGTGTGCCTCACCCGGCCCCAGACTCGGGCCAGGTGAGGCTGCTTAAACCAGCCACCGACCACACACACACTACACACTTAAAATTCGGAATAAAGTATACAATCATCACATGACCTCGCCTTCGTCTTGACTAGTCTGTTTTTTGTGCTCCATTCTTAAAGATCTATTCTGTATTCAGTAACTTCTTTGTGCAGTCGTCCGTAGTGCCATCTTAAAGTTATGTATAGACTTTGGTGGAAAAACGCCACAGGGACTGTACCGAAAAAGCTACCAAAAATGGACCCACTCGGAGGACTGCTAGTTTTAGTTGCCAACATAACCATGGCAATTATCTTCAGTCTTGATATCGGACTTTCTAAAATAAAAGTCCTGGTATTCAGTCATGCATGGGAACTGCCAATCACAGTTTATTATTTGGCATGATATATTATTGCACTGGACGCTTTTCTGCAAATGGTTCTGTGTGCAGGGTGGAAGGCAATGAAAGTGGGCCGTGCGTGTCGCTCCCCCCTGGTGTGCGTGCACGCGAGCCTGGTTCATAAATAATCTTCTATGTGACTTTAATGTTTCCCCTTTTTTGTCTTTTTTTTCTTTCGCAGCCTTTAACGCATGTCTGCGCCAAGAACCTGGCAACCAGCGTGTCACAAGAGGCAGGCAATAGACCCGTGCTGCTGGGCCTGGCGCTGAAGGACTCCTCCATAGAGGCGGTCAAACTCATGAGAGACCTCATCAAGAGTTGCCAGGTCTGGTAGCAGGTCTGTCAGTGGAGTCAAGGGGGCCGGGGGAGATTCTCTTCCACTCAAAGGATCTCAAAGACGTTCAAAAAGTTCAAAAAGGAAACGAAAACTTGCTTTGTGTTTTTTGTTGTCATTGTCATATTGTCGCCTTTTTGAACTATAAAATGTTGCTCTTTAAGAATTGATTTTTGTAACTTTGACACGAGAGGTCAATGCAATAAATTTTTGAATGACATGATGTATGAGCACAATTTCATTGTCCTCGCCTCCTGTTATATTATGAAACATCGCTGAGGATTTTAAATGTTTGTCTGTCTGAGGGCAATGGCATTCGCACAACATAATAACCACAGATGATCATTAATAACTTGCTGAGATTACACTGATTAATATAACAATGGCTACCTTTCTATTGACAAGAGATTGGAGAGATGTATATGTGTGTACACCTGAGTTGCACTGGCATCACAGATATTGACTTTCTATATAACAGATAACATTCCTGAGTTAGAAGACCGATCACCAGTCGAAACAATTAGAGGGACATTTTTTGAGAAAGTAGGCTTAGATGTCTAGATGTACCAACTAAACAAAGGCCTGTCCGTAGAAAAAAAACCTCCACCGCTCAGCCACATGAGTTCAGGGTCAACCAGCACTGGGGACTCTCATCAAGAGTTCAGGAAAATTCAGTTTTCCCGTCTTAGCACGTTTATACTCGTCGGATAATTAGTATGGTTTTTATGGTGTTTATTCTAATCCCTATTTGCATTTTGACTTTTTTTTTTTATGTGAAGCACTCTGCTGTAAAGCACTTTGAGCTACATTTCTTGTATGAAAGGTGCTACACAAATAAAGGTTTACTTACTTACATACTATATATATCTACATAATAGTATATACTGTATATTAGATGTATATTAATTGTGTACACATATATTTCTATATATGTCTAATATACAGTAATACAGTATAATTATAGAGATATGTGGATACATATGTCTACATATCAATCTAATTCCATCTCATATATATCTATATATATATATATATATATATATATATATATATATATATATATATATATACAGTAGGTAGATTATACTGCGCGTCGCCCTCGGATCAATAGACGAGGGCACAACGTGACGGTGACGTCATGCGTCATGGTCACGTGACCAGCTCACCTGTGCGCCCAACCTGTTGATCTCGCTCGAGAGAGACTACCTGAGACGTCACATGTGAGGGTTGTTGTTGGTTTTTATTTTTAATGTACAAGTCGGTAAACTCAACTAAACCGGGAATGTTTTTATTTATTTTTCTGGTATAATTTCTGCGTTTAGTTATTGTCATTAGTCGACTAATTGCGGTCGCTTGGACTTCGACCGGACGCACCAACAACGAGGAAGTCGCCGATGTTCCCTCCGCCGGCGGTCGAATGGGGGCCGCTTTGTTGTATTATACTTGATATACACTTGATATAAGTTGTGATCTAGTTTGACATTTCACAAGAACAACAACAACAACGACGACAACAACAACAACAGTGTACTGGCGGGGGAAAGCAAGTGTTGACGTCCCAAGGTAAGCTCATGAATTAATGAAAGCCACGTCTATGGGAGAGGGTTACTCAAGTGCCGGTACGCGTACCCCTGGGGGGGCTCCTTCAACGACTGTAGTCGGTCCTTGGAACATGTGTAGAATTTGCTAATTTCTTTGTTGATATTGGTTATGAGCGACTGTAAAATAATAATGCAATTATTTGAATCTGAATACCACTTTAATAATTAATAAAATCAGGGCTGAATCTCAATGCTAGCATACATGTTGCCACTGAATGACAAAAGTCAAAGGTGCCCATGATGTCACTACACAAAGTGTTTGCACCGCCCATGTAATGTTTACACCAAATAACATGCACACACATACTCATACATACATTGTTTATATAGTCATTTTAACATTACATTTACATTTCATTTTTAGGGCGTTTGAAGCTTTTATCGAAAGCGACTTACAATATACATTTGTTGGAAGGGACAGCGATATATCACTGTGTTGGTACATAAAGATAAGAATAGAACCGCTATAATGCATGTATTATATTCTGATCACCACCACCACAGATGAACAGCCCCACACTGGATCCATACACCGGGTCAACAACAACAGCCCAAAATGACTCCTTTGTTCACCTGGCGGTGCCGATCCTGCCAGATAAGTCTGACGTCTCCAACATGACCATCCTTCGGACGGGCAACGGGACCATCCTGGAGGGCCATCAGATGTTCCTCAACACCATGACCGCCCAGGCTCTGTCCGGCATATTTGTGTGGTCCGCGTTGCTCATTACCTGCCATCAGGTGAGTTTTTCAGTGTTGTTGATGTTGTTGTTGTGGTTGCTTCTCTAATAATTCACAATATTTTACAATGCTCTGTCAAAATGGTGCACTGGGGTGACTTAATCACGGCTCACACCAACACTCCAACACCTGCGGGAGCAGCCGTGTGAACATATGCAAACGACGTCAGAGTGACGTCAGTGGTTTTATCGATTAAAGTCCAGTCTCTAAAGTCTCTTGTGGTCTCCGTATAACATCTGCATAGCTGTAATGATGTTAGATATAGGCCTACATATAGGCAATGTATTGCCTTTCTTGAACTGACGTTTTGTGACCATGGCAATAAATGGTAAAATGTTAAATGGATTGCATTTTATATAGTGCTTTCATCCAAAGTGCTTTACAGTATTGCCTCACATTCACCCATTCATACACCGACGACGGTGTCAGCCATGCAAGGTAACAACCAACACGTCAGGAGCAGGTAGGGTTAGGTGGTGTCTTGCTCAGGGACACCTCGACACTTAGCTAGGAGGAGCAGGTAGGGTTAGGTGGTGTCTTGCTCAGGGACACCTCCACACTTAACTAGGAGGCGGAGCCCAGGGATCGAACCAGCAACCTTCCTGTTGCCAGACAACCGTTCTTACCTCCTGAGCTACTGCCGGCCCACAACACCACTAAAGACTGTATTTCACTCTATTCAAATAGGAAATATGCCATGTTGTAAATTGGGACAGGCTGCAGTGACCTATATCAGTGCACTACCTTCATATTTACCGTTGGGCTATCGGTTTTAACTCGTGATCAAGCTGTGAACGTTAAGCTCTAGATAATACAGCAGGGATGCCTTATGTTTATCAGCAGACAAATCAAAAGCGATTACATTTACTGCTCCGAGGAAGTATCACGACTTGCAAAGCTCCATTTACCGCTTGGAGGGATACTATAATAAAACAATCAACACATGAACAACGTTATGGTTCACAACACTTTATTCTTTACTATGGACGATGCACTTTGTACTTTATTGTTCAGGGAAATTGTTGGCAATATATGTTTTGAGTACAGTATGTGGTGCACCATCTTAAAAACAAAATTATTTATACGTTTTGAACTTTCTTCTGCATTGCTTGAAACCTCCATGACAATGGAAATCAATGCCCCCCACACCCCTCAGACCCTGAATAACGCGTTGTCTTCACAGAAACACATGTTTGTGTGTGTAGGGCGGCAGTAGCTCAGGAGGTAAGAGCGGTTGTCTGGAAACCGGAAGGTTGCCGGTTTGATCCTCGGGGCTCCGCCTAGCTAAGTGTCTAGGAGGTGTCCCTGAGCAAGACACCACCTAACCCTACCTGCTCCTGACGTGTTTGGTTGTTACCTTGCATGGTTGACACACCGCCGTCGGTGTGTGAATGTGAGGCAATACTGTAAAGACCTTTGGATAAAAACGCTATATAAATACAATCCATTTACCGTTTACCATTTAGCTAGGTGGGGGGGCAGAAGTTGTAGCCTGTATTTGGGGCGGGTGTGCTGGAAGTACAGCCCTGTGTAGTGTAGTGTGTAGCGCAGTGAAGGCCTGGGGTGTGTGGTGTGGTTGCGGTGGGGATGGAAGAGGTAGCGCCTGCGGTGCTAGCTTCGGAATGCCGGCGGTGTTCCTCTTTGACTTTGTTAGGAAAGAGATTGGCTGTGGATTAGCGCGCCGCGCGTTGTGAATACAAAACGGGCCCGGCCAACCTCGCATGCGCCCTCCCTCCCTGGCTCCCGCAACAATATGGACGCACGAACATGAGCAATGCAAAACAAACCACCCTGTCTGTTGCGTCTCTGTTGCTGTTTGTCAGCTTATACCTGTGCTGTGCGCAGTGATTTCCGTGGCTGACTCGAGTTCATCACTGCACTGCACTGCGCCTGTTCAGATTCGATTTTATCCTTTCACTCCTTTTAACTTCACTTGATTGCTCCGTGTCTGATTGCACCGCCACGCGGCTCTGATGGACCACGGCTGCTAAGCGGCTGCTCTCTATTCGGGGGGGGGAGCCTTGAGCCAACACCCAGAAGGCTGCTGCTTAATTCCTACCAAGGTCGGCGATATGGAAAACAGGCCCGGTTCTTCCTCTTCGCCATTAGGAAGCCGCGTGTGTGTGTGTGTGTGTGTGTGTGTGTGTGTGTGTGTGTGCGTGTGTGTGTGTGCGGACCCTCCTGAGAGGGCTGAAATGCATCAAACCCTCCCTGACTGTCAGCATCCTCTCCAGGCCTAATGGTCATTTAATAATGCGGTGGCCATTTAATGATGTTGTCATTTAATAATGAACCCAGAAGAGGCTGCCGAGGTCTTGTAACAAACTGTTATTTTACAATCGATTTCCCCCGTGCCCTGCTGCGGTTACGACAGATAATGAACTCACAACATTAGCCCGCGATTAATTTGTAATCTGCACACCAAAGATTGTGCGTTCTGAAATATGAAGCATATGGGTGTGGATGTGTGTGTAAAGTCCAGCTTGTGAAATATTGCACTAAAAGCTTGTTACTGCTAATCTTGTAGCTATCCACCACATGGCTCTTATCTCTTCAGCGTCCTGGATATTGTACAAAGTTGTCTAAGCACCGGGTTGCTAAGCTACTGGCTCACGTCTTACTCCTGCAGAAGTGGAATTCTGGCGGTAATGAAATGAACACTAATTTATATCACGCGGAGGAAAATATTAACCTGCCGGGCTCTCGGCGCAGAAAAATGTCTGTGTGCTATTGAGCCTTCATCGTTTTTGATTTCCTGACTGGCCGAAGTGTCGCTAGGATACCGCCGGGTCTACTTATTGCATTTGCTGCCTGTTAGCCGTTCTTCAACGGCCGCGGTTTGCCAAGAGATGTCAATCACTGCGCTGGCCAGGCCCCTGTCACTCGCTTTTGTACGAGCGCAATCTCGGGTCAATTCTTGTACAAACCAAGCAAGTAGGATCGCTTCCAGGAATAAACTTCTAAGATTGTTTATTTTTGTATGAGTATATATATTTTACATGTTTTATGTAGGTCACTGAATGAAACGTCTTGTATCGAGTGCGGCGCTTAACCTCAAACTGAGTATTTTTCAAGGCGGTATCAGGTGTCCCCCCCCGGCCTTGTGTTGCGAGGCCATCCTGATCTTGCGAGTTCACGTTTCGTTTCTCTCTCTGGAGGGTCGGTCTGGCCCTCCTCCTGCTCCTCCTCCTCCTCCTCCTGCTCTCCTCTCTTCCCTCCTCCAGCTCCTCTCCTCTCCTCCTCCTCCTGCTCCTCCTCCTACTCCTCCTCCTCCTCTTCCTCCTCCTCCTCTGTTCCGCTGAAGGCTTTTCCAAAACAAAACAAACAAGCAAAGTGCTGTGAGGACCAACCAGCACTCGGGGGGGGGGGGGGGGATCACAGAGCTCCACAATCTGCCGAATTACTTTTAATGTATTTTTATAAATGACGGTACCCGAGGAAAAGTGCAGCAATCAAAACGCTTTTAATCCGAAATAAGACACTTTGTTAAAACATTGATAGAACTCCGTGTAGATGGCTCTTCTCGATTAGAATGTGTTTTTGATTTTACTTGGAGCGCACAAAACATGACTCTTATCGGTTATCGACGTCATGATGTTAATAATATATTTGTAAATCAATTCCTTGCCACCAAGCCAAGGCCTAACTGATAGCTATTGTGAAAGGACGGTCCTCACAAGGGCTCCGGGCGTCCCAATGTTGACCTGGCTCTCAGGTCGCCAGAGTGCATCTCGTCCAATTTGTTCTCCATAGGGGATTTGTTTGCCTTGCTTTGAGTTATTTACATGCGCTTCCGCTCTGTTTGCATGGCTGTTTCATCAGGAAAGTCTGTTTTCCGTGTGCGTTCCCCCTGTCTCTTCTTAGGCAGGCCTCTCATTCCAGGCTTTGTCCTCTCCCGAGTCTCCGCCCCCTCCACCGCGGCACCCCCACCAGATTAACCTTTGATACAAGAATAATTAGCAAAGTTACAAACACAACGCAGCCTACTGTTGAAACAACGCGACGGCGGCCTGAAGTTGCGGACACTTGCTTCAGGATAAACACTCGACTGATTTGAATAGGACTACAAAGGACACACACACACACACACACACACACACACACACACACACACACACAGTCACACACACACACAGTCACACACACACACACACACACACAGCAGTGTTTAGCCTACAGAGTTCACAGATTGACACGGAAGTTTGTGTTTCCGTTAGATTTTAAGAATGAACTTGGCATCGCGGTGTTTTCCGGAGCCCTGAGGCGGGGGATGCGCGCGTAGTAGAAATACGCACGACCCAACCTCGGTGTGAAAACCGAGCGGTAGCTCACGGTAATCCCCCACAGGATGCTAACCACGTCCACGAGTAGCCTAATTGTCGTCGCCAATAACGCGCCGAGTTCCGAAAATGCGATGCCGTGGTCGGCGTCAACAACACCTGAACCTCCAGCTCACGGCAGCTCAGTTTCAACACATAACAAAGTCCTTTTCAACTTAAAAAGGTCACAATCTGAGTGATATTCTATGGGTGGCTCGCCTGTCTTCCAAGACGCCTCGGGGTCTCGTCCGTGAGGAGTGATGTGTGTGTGTGTGTGTGTGTGTGTGTGTGTGTGTGTGTGTGTGTGTGTGGTGTTGTGTGTGATGTGTGTGTGTGTGTGTGTGTGTGTGTGTGTGGTCGTGTGTGTGTGTGGTGTGTGTGTAGTGTGTGTGTGTGTGAGAGAGAGATTGGATGATCGGGGGTCGGGACTTGAATAGAATGGTGCGAGCGTTCCCATTTAAAATTTCGTGGTTCAGGTTTCCAAGGAGTTTGTGTGTTTTGTGCTTATTTATGGAGAGCGTGTATATTCTTGAGCTCGGCCCCGGCCGATATCGTCATCATCATTCAAAATGTCTTCCCGGTGTTTTCCCTTACGGGTCAAGGTATAATGGCAGGTGGCGGCATTGATTGAGGGCCCCCGCAAATTACATTCTAGCGAGATGTAGGCCTCCTCTTACTTTGCCGATCAAATTAACACATACATTTCCCCTGGCGGTCGCTGTTCAAAGCCTGTCGCTCTGTACACTTGGACCCGATAATCAACCCCACGCTTTGCACACGAATCCAATAGATTGTATAAATAATCAGATTTCTTATTTTATTCGGCCTATTTTTATCTGTTGAGTTTCCCCCCCCGATTTGTGCATCATCTACATTTCAAAGCAAAATAAAGTCATTCACAAAAAGTAAACTGATGGCTCGACGGAGACATCAACATTGATTGTAAATTAAGTTTAGCATTCCTTATAATCATTAATTCTAGTTGCTTAAATGTAAGCTCTTCACGGTGAAGACAGAATTCTGAGGACGACAAAAAAGGAAAAACAATTCAGCACCCTGAAATGTATTTGAAACTTGAAACTGGTGTTCAACAGTTTAAACACGTTGTTTGCTCTGCAGTATGTGTATACAAGTTGGGTACATCATTGTAGTACCCGATGATGTCATTGTATTGTTTGTTTGGATGTGGACTCGGGCCAAACTCAGCCTGGATGTCATCAGATGCCGTTGGCCTCAGGAACAACACAGACCACATTCATTCAGTTCACCATTGTGTTGTGTGTTCT
>PIJE02001316.1:22228-34839 GCA_002895965.2 Coryphaenoides rupestris
GTGCGTGTGCGTGTGCGCGGACCCTCCTGAGAGGGCTGAAATGCATCTAACCCTCCCTGACTGTCAGCATCCTCTCCAGGCCTAATGGTCATTTAATAATGCGGTGGCCATTTAATGATGTTGTCATTTAATAATGAACCCAGAAGAGGCTGCCGAGGTCTTGTAACAAACTGTTATTTTACAATCGATTTCCCCCGTGCCCTGCTGCGGTTACGACAGATAATGAACTCACAACATTAGCCCGCGATTAATTTGTAATCTGCACACCAAAGATTGTGCGTTCTGAAATATGAAGCATATGGGTGTGGATGTGTGTGTAAAGTCCAGCTTGTGAAATATTTCACTAAAAGCTTGTTACTGCTAATCTTGTAGCTATCCACCACATGGCTCTTATCTCTTCAGCGTCCTGGATATTGTACAAAGTTGTCTAAGCACCGGGTTGCTAAGCTACTGGCTCACGTCTTACTCCTGCAGAAGTGGAATTCTGGCGGTAATGAAATGAACACTAATTTATATCACGCGGAGGAAAATATTAACCTGCCGGGCTCTCGGCGCAGAAAAATGTCTGTGTGCTATTGAGCCTTCATCGTTTTTGATTTCCTGACTGGCCGAAGTGTCGCTAGGATACCGCCGGGTCTACTTATTGCATTTGCTGCCTGTTAGCCGTTCTTCAACAGCCGCCGTTTGCCAAGAGATGTCAATCACTGCGCTGGCCGGGCCCCTGTCACTCGCTTTTGTACGAGCGCAATCTCGGGTCAATTCTTGTACAAACCAAGCAAGTAGGATCGCTTCCAGGAATAAACTTCTAAGATTGTTTATTTTTGTATGAGTATATATATTTTACATGTTTTATGTAGGTCACTGAATGAAACGTCTTGTATCGAGTGCGGCGCTTAACCTCAAATGATTAAATGGCCACCGCATTATTAAATGACCATTAGGCCTGGAGAGGATGCTGACAGTCAGGGAGGGTTAGATGCATTTCAGCCCTCTCAGGAGGGTCCGCGCACACGCACACGCACACACACACACACACACACACACACACACACACACACGCCCGGCTTCCTAATGGCGAAGAGGAAGAACCGGGCCTGTTTTCCATATCGCCGACCTTGGTAGGAATTAAGCAGCAGCCTTCTGGGTGTTGGCTCAAGGCTCCCCCCCCCGAATAGAGAGCAGCCGCTTAGCAGCCGTGGTCCATCAGAGCCGCGTGGCGGTGCAATCAGACACGGAGCAATCAAGTGAAGTTAAAAGGAGTGAAAGGATAAAATCGAATCTGAACAGGCGCAGTGCAGTGCAGTGATGAACTCGAGTCAGCCACGGAAATCACTGCGCACAGCACAGGTATAAGCTGACAAACAGCAACAGAGACGCAACAGACAGGGTGGTTTGTTTTGCATTGCTCATGTTCGTGCGTCCATATTGTTGCGGGAGCCAGGGAGGGAGGGCGCATGCGAGGTTGGCCGGGCCCGTTTTGTATTCACAACGCGCGGCGCGCTAATCCACAGCCAATCTCTTTCCTAACAAAGTCAAAGAGGAACACCGCCGGCATTCCGAAGCTAGCACCGCAGGCGCTACCTCTTCCATCCCCACCGCAACCACACCACACACCCCAGGCCTTCACTGCGCTACACACTACACTACACAGGGCTGTACTTCCAGCACACCCGCCCCAAATACAGGCTACAACTTCTGCCCCCCCACCTAGCTAAATGGTAAACGGTAAATGGATTGTATTTATACAGCGTTTTTATCCAAAGGTCTTTACAGTATCGCCTCACATTCACACACCGACGGCGGTGTGTCAACCATGCAAGGTAACAACCAACACGTCAGGAGCAGGTAGGGTTAGGTGGTGTCTTGCTCAGGGACACCTCCTAGACACTTAGCTAGGCGGAGCCCCGAGGATCAAACCGGCAACCTTCCGGTTTCCAGACAACCGCTCTTACCTCCTGAGCTACTGCCACCCTACACACGCAAACATGTGTTTCTGTGAAGACAACGCGTTATTCAGGGTCTGAGGGGTGTGGGGGCAGGGGGGGCATTGATTTCCATTGTCATGGAGGTTTCAAGCAATGCAGAAGAAAGTTCAAAACGTATAAATAATTTTGTTTTTAAGATGGTGCACCACATACTGTACTCAAAACATATATTGCCAACAATTTCCCTGAACAATAAAGTACAAAGTGCATCGTCCATAGTAAAGAATAAAGTGTTGTGAACCATAACGTTGTTCATGTGTTGATTGTTTTATTATAGTATCCCTCCAAGCGGTAAATGGAGCTTTGCAAGTCGTGATACTTCCTCGGAGCAGTAAATGTAATCGCTTTTGATTTGTCTGCTGATAAACATAAGGCATCCCTGCTGTATTATCTAGAGCTTAACGTTCACAGCTTGATCACGAGTTAAAACCGATAGCCCAACGGTAAATATGAAGGTAGTGCACTGATATAGGTCACTTGTCATTTAATAATGAACCCAGAAGAGGCTGCCGAGGTCTTGTAACAAACTGTTATTTTACAATCGATTTCCCCCCGTGCCCTGCTGCGGTTTACGACAGATTAATGAACTCACAACATTAGCCCGCGATTAATTTGTAATCTGCACACCAAAGATTGTTGCGTTCTGAAATATGAAGCATATGGGTGTGGATGTGTGTGTAAAGTCCAGCTTGTGAAAATATTGCACTAAAAGCTTGTTACTGCTAATCTTGTAGCTATCCACCACATGGCTCTTATCTCTTCAGCGTCCTGGATATTGTACAAAGTTGTCTAAGCACCGGGTTGCTAAGCTACTGGCTCACGTCTTACTCCTGCAGAAGTGGAATTCTGGCGGTAATTAAATGAACACTAATTTATATCACGCGGAGGAAAATATTAACCTGCCGGGCTCTCGGCGCAGAAAAATGTCTGTGTGCTATTGAGCCTTCATCGTTTTTGATTTCCTGACTGGCCGAAGTGTCGCTAGGATACCGCCGGGTCTACTTATTGCATTTGCTGCCTGTTAGCCGTTCTTCAACAGCCGCCGTTTGCCAAGAGATGTCAATCACTGCGCTGGCCGGGCCCCTGTCACTCGCTTTTGTACGAGCGCAATCTCGGGTCAATTCTTGTACAAACCAAGCAAGTAGGATCGCTTCCAGGAATAAACTTCTAAGATTGTTTATTTTTGTATGAGTATATATATTTTACATGTTTTATGTAGGTCACTGAATGAAACGTCTTGTATCGAGTGCGGCGCTTAACCTCAAACTGAGTGTTTTTCAAGGCGGTATCAGGTGTCCCCCCCGGCCTTGTGTTGCGAGGCCATCCTGATCTTGCGAGTTCACGTTTCGTTTCTCTCTCTGGAGGGTCGGTCTGGCCCTCCTCCTGCTCCTCCTCCTCCTCCTCCTGCTCTCCTCCTCTTCCTCCTCCTCCTGCTCCTCCTCCTGCTCCTCCTCCTCCTCCTCCTCCTCTCCTCCTCCTCCTCCTCTGTTCCGCTGAAGGCCTTTTCCAAAACAAAACAAACAAGCAAAGTGCTGTGAGGACCAACCAGCACTGGGGGGGTCACAGAGCTCCACAATCTGCCGAATTACTTTTTAATGTATTTTTATAAATGACGGTACCCGAGGAAAGTGCAGCAATCAAAACGCTTTTTAATCCGAAATAAGACACTTTGTTAAAACATTGATAGAACTCCGTGTAGATGGCTCTTCTCGGATTAGAATGTGTTTTTGATTTTACTTGGAGCGCACAAAACATGACTCTTATCGGTTATCGACGTCATGATGTTAATAATATATTTGTAAATCAATTCCTGTCACCCAGCCAAGGCCTAACTGATAGCTATTGTGAAAGGACGGTCTCACAGGGCTCCGGGCGTCCCAATGTTGACCTGGCTCTCAGGTCGCCAGAGTGCATCTCGTCCATTTGTTCTCCATAGGGGATTTGTTTGCCTTGCTTTGAGTTATTTACATGCGCTCGCTCTGTTTGCATGGCTGTTCATCAGGAAGTCTGTTTTCCGTGTGCGTTCCCCCTGTCTCTTCTTAGGCAGGCCTCTCATTCCAGGCTTTGTCCTCTCCCGAGTCTCCGCCCCTCCACCGCGGCACCCCACCCAGATTAAACCTTTTGATACCAAGAATAATTAGCAAAGTTACAACACAACGCAGCCTACTGTTGAAACAACGCGACGGCGGCCTGAGTTGCGACACTTGCTTCAGGATAAACACTCGACTGATTTGAATAGGACTACAAAGGACACACACACACCACACACACACACACACACACACACACAGTACACACACACACAGTCACACACACACACACACACACACAGCAGTGTTTAGCCTACAGAGTTCACAGATTGACACGGAAGTTTGTGTTTCCGTTAGATTTTAAGAATGAACTTGGCATCGCGGTGTTCCGGAGCCCTGAGGCGGGGGATGCGCGCGTAGTAGAAATACGCACGACCCAACCTCGGTGTGAAAACCGAGCGGTAGCTCACGGTAATCCCCCACAGGATGCTAACCACGTCCACGAGTAGCCTAATTGTCGTCGCCAATAACGCGCCGAGTTCCGAAAATGCGATGCCGTGGTCGGCGTCAACAACACCGCCTCCCCCCTCGCTTGCTTCCTGAACCTCCAGCTCACGGCAGCTCAGTTTCAACACATAACAAAGTCCTTTTCAACTTAAAAAGGTCACAATCTGAGTGATATATTCTATGGGTGGCTCGCCTGTCTTCCAAGACGCCTCGGGTCTCGTCCGTGAGGAGTGTGTGTGTGTGTGTGTGTGTGTGTGTGTGTGTGTGTGTGTGTGTGTGTGTGTGTGTGTGTGTGTGTGTGTGTGTGTGTGTGTGTGTGTGTGTGTGGTGTGGTGTGTGTGGTGTGTGTGTGTGTGTGTGAGAGATGGATGATCGGGGGTGGGACTTGAATAGATGGTGCGAGCGTTCCCATTAAAATCGTGGTTCAGTTTCCAGAGAGATTGTGTGTTTTGTGCTTATTTATGGAGAGCGTGTATATTATAGATATAGGCCCCGGCCGATATCGTCATCATCATTCAAAATGTCTTCCCGGTGTTTTCCCTTACGGGTCAAGGTATAATGGCAGGTGGCGGGCATTGATTGAGGCCCCGCAAATTACATTCTAGCGAGATGTAGGCCTCCTCTTACTTTGCCCGATCAAATTAACACATACATTTCCCCTGGCGGTCGCTGTTCAAAGCCTGTCGCTCTGTACACTTGGACCCGATAATCAACCCCACGCTTTGCACACGAATCCAATAGATTGTATAAATAATCAGATTTCTATTTTATTTCGGCCTATTTTTATCTGTTGAGTTTCCCCCTCCGATTTGTGCATCATCTACATTTCAAAGCAAAATAAAAGTCATTCACAAAAAGTAAAACTGATGGCTCGACGGAGACATCAACATTGATTGTAAATTAAGTTTAGCATTCCTTTAATCATTAATTCTAGTTGCTTAAATGTAGCTCTTCACGGTGAAGACAGAAATTCTGAAGGACGACAAAAAAGGAAAAAAACAATTTCAGCACCTGAAATGTATTTGAAACTTGAAACTGTGTTCAAACAGTTAAACACGTTGTTTGCTCTGCAGTATGTGTATACAAGTTGGGTACATCATTAGTAGTACTCCCGATGATGTCATTGTATTGTTTGTTTGGATGTGGACTCGGGCCAAACTCAGCCTGGATGTCATCAGATGCCGTTGGCCTCAGGACAACAACAGACTTCACTATTCATTCAGTTCACATTGTGTTGTGTTCTTGTGCGTTTGCTTGCAGATCTACACACACCTGCGCTCGTACACCGTGCCCAACGAGCAGCGGTACATCATCCGAATCCTCTTCATCGTGCCCGTGTACGCCTTCGACTCCTGGCTCAGCCTCCTCTTCATCAGCAACGACCAGTACTACGTTTACTTTGACTCCGTCCGCGACTGCTATGAAGGTGCGAGGTCGTGTGATGATGATGATGATGATGGGCGCACACACACACACACACACAGGGACACACACACACCAGGACACGCGCACACACACACCGGGACACGCGCACACACACACCGGGACACACACACACACACACAGGGACACACACACACACCGGGAAACACACGCACGCATGTACACACACACACACACACACCCCTCTCCTTTTCCTACACGTCTTCACACTCTGGTCTAGAGGAGAGTTGGGAAAGGGTGGGGGAAACACGTGTAAAAGAAACAAAACAAAAACCAAACTGACCCGACCAGTTTAGTAATTGATATGGTGTTGGGTGGCACCATTGTTCCCACAGCTTTGTTCTCAGGAGACTGTAACTGTAGAAAGGTGTGTGTGATAATGTGATCATGACCCCCGGCTTCTACACAACATGACAGAATAACGGGTCTGTTGCTCAATGTTTTACCACCTTGTTGTATTCCACATCATCGTGAAAACATATTTTCTCTTTCAGCCATTCCATTCAATGTTAATCCATGATCTAAGCCTGGATCGCCTTTTTTTTAAATTATTATTATTGTTATTGTTATTATTTGTTATATATATTCTAGATTTTATATATTTATTCATATTTTATATATGTACATATATGTATCTCTATATATTTTATTTTTTATTTTTACTTTCTCAATTTATTCTTTGCATGTTAGTTCTTCAGATTAGTCCAGTCACCCGTCTTTTGGCTTCATGCTCGGTGTGGTTTCGCCCTGCGGTGCGCCGGCTAGCGATGCCGTTAGCCTCCGCAGGTGATCGGCTAGGTGGAGCGTCTCCAGAGTGGACACGCTGTGCGCTGGCTTTGTCTAAGCCCTCCTTAAATAGCAACAAAGGATTAAGAGATTACCTGGACAAAGAAAACCCTCGAAACGCATCTTTGCTTCCGGAACTAAAACATAAATCTCCATAACATTTCTATAATTATGTTTTTTTTACTGTCTGTTATGCTGGGAGGGAATATGGTGTCAAGTCAGTCAAGTACAAACAAGAGATCCACAGGATAAAGAGATAGCAAGATTAAGATCATATTTAAAAGAGAGTGGTGGGTTTATTTTGTCTTGACAAGCCAGGCCTGCCCATACAGTACATGGTCGTATATTACAAACAAAGTGTGATTTATATAACAACTTCCTGGTATTCCCCTCGCAGCGTTCGTCATCTACAACTTCCTGAGCCTGTCCTTCGAGTACCTGGGCGGGGAGAGCGCCATCATGTCTGAGATCCGGGGGAAACCCATACAGTGAGTACTCCAGTCGTATTAGAATATGGTAAACGATGAATGGATTGCGTTTATCGAAAGAGCTTTACAGTATTGCCTCACATTCACCCATTCATACACCGACGGCGGTGTGCCGACCATGCAAGGTAACAACCAACACGTCAGGAGCAGGTAGGGTTAGGTGGTGTCTTGCTCAGGGACACCTCCACACTTAGCTAGGAGGAGCAGGTAGGGTTAGGTGGTGTCTTGCTCAGGGACACCTCCACACTTAGCTAGGAGGAGCAGGTAGGGTTAGGTGGTGTCTTGCTCAGGGACACCTCCACACTTAACTAGGAGGAGCAGGTAGGGTTAGGTGGTGTCTTGCTCAGGGACACCTCCACACTTAACTAGGAGGAGCAGGTAGGGTTAGGTGGTGTCTTGCTCAGGGACACCTCCACACTTAGCTAGGAGGAGCAGGTAGGGTTAGGTGGTGTCTTGCTCAGGGACACCTCCACACTTAGCTAGGAGGAGCAGGTAGGGTTAGGTGGTGTCTTGCTCAGGGACACCTCCACACTTAGCTAGGAGGAGCAGGTAGGGTTAGGTGGTGTCTTGCTCAGGGACACCTCCACACTTAGCTTGGAGTCGAAGCCCGGGGATCGAACCAGCAACCTTCCGGTTACCAGACAACCGGCCTTACCTTACGACTACTGCCGCCAAGTAGTCGCACTACTACTTACAGTGTGTCCCCGAGTACTCCCTAAGTAGTTCTGAAGGATCTCCACTTCACAGCAGGAGGGGGTGGGGTTCTAATCGCATTGTCCAAATGATCTAGCCATCGAGTAAATAGACTGAGTCACCAGACTAGACATGCCCGTCCTAATATATATATATATATATATATATATATATATATATATATATATATATTCTGGCAAGGCGCGGTGTTGTGGGTGGAGGTGGCTCATCGGCAGTAGCATCACGAAGAAGGAAGAACATCTCTGGGAAATAATATTCCAATGCACTAGAGTGATGAAGGTGTACAATTTAATAACGGTTCACCGGAAAATGCGTTTGCTGCAGACAAGGCGGCGAACACTGTGGTCTAAAATCGGTTGGGAAAAACGATGTCAAAGCTTCATCGTTTAAGGCGCACAGAAAGGTTGAATCGCTGAAATTGACATTTCAGTGTCTGAATGGAGTCAGGCGAACACATACAAACCATTTTAATAATGTCGGCAGATAACGCCGTAGTTTAACCCGACGTATCGTCGTATGTAATAGTTTTAACACCGCCGCTACTCTGACAAGCCGCCCCATATACAGGAAAAGATAACATGTTTAATTCTCATAATTCATTTTTAATGAGGGCATTATGACCAGGGCTATGGATTATGCGCTACAGCAGCCAGTTGTCCATGCACTGTCCACCAGGTCTTAATTAACTCCACCATTAAATCATGCAAATTCACGCCAGCTCAGCGGTCTCCCGGGATTATCCGATATTTTGGTATTCCGGAATAAAGTAGTGGTGTGTTTCTGGGTTACTGCCAGACTTTGAATGAAGTGTCTGTCTACTTGGTCTACAAAATACGGAAAACTATGCAAAACAGAGAAACAATACACAACAATAAGGCCATCGTGGATTTACTCAATTATTATCAGTTAAAATACACTTAAGTTTGATTACGTCAGACTAAACAATTGGGCCTACCAATCGTGACGACAACGCTGCTCACTTTGTAGGTTTTTTGGTGTTTTTTCGCTGCATCTTGGCTATAAATGCGTCTTGAGTTTGGCTATGAATGGAAGTCTCGCTGAGTGAAAAGTGTATTTTTTACATTTGATTTTGTTCACTGTGATTGGGCGTACGTACTGTAGCCAATCACAGCACAGCAGGGCGTCATCATTGTAAGAAAAAATAAAATGGCAGACCGCGATGCAACCGTCTGTGGTAACCAAGCTTATTGTAGTGTGTGTGTGTGAATAAATGGTTAAACTGATTTCATGACTGGTGAGAAATGACTGGTGAGAAATGAAATGGGACGGAGGTTACCGCCTCGTAATTCTCTATAATAAAGGAAAAACTTGTTAGTGGTACTAGTGGTGGTTGTAGTTTAGTAGTAGTTTAGTCAGCTACTCACACTGTGCTGCTGTACTACTCCACTGTACGACAATTGACAAGTCTGACTTCCATTCAAAAATCTTTTTTTAACCGTTGAAAACTATTTTGAATACTTTATATTGTAATATTATAATCATATAGTCATATAAAATACGTAGAAACGATTGTATAGTGCACGATTTAAAGCCAAAATGATCATTTCTAACATTTGAATGGAGATTCTAGGTGAAGAATTGTGTGAGGAAAGCTCATGTAGGTGCCAAAGTTTGTTGCTGTCAATAATAAAGGAAGAAGTAAGAATAATAAAACCAAAGAAGAACTAAACATCGATTAGCTAACGTCCAACTACTCAACTCCTCTGTTTTATTGTGGAGGGTTTTGGGAGAGAGAGGAGCTACCTTTGTTGCAGCATCACCTGTCTCTGTTGCACAACACCACCCCACCGCCAGCTCCTTAAGACGGAGAGAGAGAGACATTGGCTTAACACCAGACGAGCCTCATCCCGGCTAAACCCTATTTAGTAGAGAACCGGGCGCGCAAAATCTATGTCCTTTTGGTATTTGTCCAATTTCTCTTCTCTCTGCTCGCTAAATCTCGACTTCTTCTTGCCAGTGTTTTCTTTTCTTTTCATAAGTCCATTAGCAAAGTCTATTAGCCGCACCGCAGTCGGGGCTAAAGATGTTCACACACAAACACACACACACACACACACACACACACACACACACACACACACACACACACACACACACACACGAACACATCGACTCTGTTTTAGCGATGGCTAGAGGATTGGTCATGAACAAAACGTGTAACATTTCATAACATGCCGGGGGAAGGAATGTTGGGGCTCGGTCAGCAGCGGCGTGTAATTATGTTTTTTTTTTCCCTGTGATGGATCGCCAAATAATCACCTTTTCATGCGCCGGCCCGGAGCGCAGCGAGGTTTAACATCTCCGTCCTGGGGAGCAGGTGGTGGGAGCTTGGGAGGGATTCCCCCATTAATGTATTTACTCTTTTAATACAACAAGCAGAGGGACACTTAATTGCTTTTTTGGGCATTGTGGCAGGTGTACAGAACAGCTTTAAAGTTTCAGATCCTAAGTAATTGCAGCAATAACACATTCACAAGCCCATCCGGAGAGATTTTATTTGAAAATATTGAACAATAATTGTCATGAAGTGAATGAGATAGGCTATGCATTTTTAAATAGTTGCATGCGTTTGGAACACACACACACGGGTCGGCAATGTTGTCAGTGGTGTGTGTGGTGTGTGTGTGTGTGTGTGTGTGTGTGTGTGTGGTGTGTGTGTGTGTGTGTGTGGTGTGTGGTGTGGTGTGTGTGTGTGGTGTGTGTGTGTGTGTGTGTGTGTGTGTGTGTGTGTGTGTGTGTGTGTGTGTGTGTGTGTGTGTGGTGTCATTACACTCTAGCAATTCTAAAAGTAGCCTTAAATCATTCAGTTTAGGCTTAATTAATTGCGTGTTTTTTTGTGTAGCAGATTTGTACCCCAGATCCCTGATGTGTGTGTGTGTGTGTGTCATCTCCGCAGGTCGAGCTGCCTCTATGGAACCTGCTGCCTGGTGGGAATGAGCTACTCCATTGGCTTCCTACGATTCTGCAAGCAGGTGAGCTCCAATGACAATCCTAGCCTGGGAGAGGCTCCTCCCCTTTCTGCCACAGGGAAATGCACACACACACACACACACGCACACACACACACACACACACACACACACACAGTCACGGTAGATATGGAAATGGCATGAATAATAATGACGGAATGCAAAAGGGCATCTTGTAAGATTTAAAAATTGGTTGTCTCCTTGTGAAGTGGGTGGCCACTTGTAGATGCATGCAAAAAAGCAATTGAAATGTACGTGAGTTTAGTTTAGTGTGACAACAAGATGAGCTTAGCTGAGGCTGCAGACCTCACTGATCGAAATCTGAACTGATCACGTGTTCAACCCAGAGTAGAGGTGTTGAAAATGAGCTCTGTTGTTGTTGTCAACAAGAGGCTCTGACAGGAGATTGACGTGAAGCTCTTTCTTTTTTTTCAAAGTAACAGCGTTCTTCTGTTCCACACGGTTGAGTTGTTACGTTAAATAACAATATCGCACGTTCCCCCTATCTTTATAATATTTTAATATTATTTTTAGAATGTCTATGTTTTTACTCTGTTTAATGTTCAACGTTGGGCACCAGTTGCACAAAAGCACATTCCTTGTTGGCAGAAATTAAGGCAATAAATCTGTTTCTGATTCCGATGCCGGTAAATGACGAGAACATGGGTTTGTTTTGGGGTCTGTTTTGTTATTTTTAAATGTTCTAGCACGCGGCGCACCACTGACCTGCGGTGACGGAACGTGAATTCCTGCATTCATTAGTTCGTTCCACATTGTCGTGCATTGCGCCCCCGCCCCGCCCCTGCATCTACTGCTAATGGTTTATTCACTTGAAATGCTGTCGTATTGTTGACCCTTGACATCACCAGTGGGAGTGTTCACCTAGAAGTATGGTGGACAGATCAGCCTCCCAGTTGCTACAGTCCACTGGGTAGGCTGGTAGGCTGATCTATCCACCATACCTCTAGGTGATCTCTCCCACTTGTGATGTCACGTGGGGGGCCATTCCAACTGGTCTTTGAAACCGCTTGGAATGACTCATCACACTCACACCTGGTGGAATAATGTCTCTTTTAAATACTTTTCACGTCGACAAATGAATTTCTGAATCATGGGTCCAAATTATGACTTATTATTATTATGTACCGTATTTTCCGGACTATAAGGCGCACCGGATTATAAGGCGCACTGTCAATGAACGGGTCTATTTTCATACATAAGGCGCACCGGATTCTTCCAGCGGCGCTGAACGCACGCTCACTGCTGCTGCTGCTGCTGCTGGTAATAAAGCCTCTTTGAATTTAATTTAATTTAATTGAGAGAGAGAGAAAAAAAAGCCCGATCCCGGCCCGTATCCGAGCTAATGATGTGATAATTGGCCCGAGGCCCGACCCTCGGGCTGTCGGGCTTTCATTCCCCGGGCTCCATTGCAGGGCTCTAAGTGCGCCTTATGTATGAAAATAGACCCGTTCATTGACAGTGCGCCTTATAATCCGGTGCGCCTTATGTATGAAAATACGATATTTTCAATTCGTCCTGCAGGGCCCCATACACCACACGACTCCAGGTGGAACCGTTTATTGATCATTGACCACATACATTAAACAGTAAGATGTGATGTAAATTGGACCAATTTAAGAAGAATTGATTTAGCTACTTGGATTTGTG
>PIJE02001316.1:36250-48750 GCA_002895965.2 Coryphaenoides rupestris
GTGTGTCTCACACACATGCACGAATATCGAATTGGACACCTTACTGACTGATGTGGTTCATGCTAACTAGGGATGCACCGATCCAACTTTTTCAGTCCCGATACCGATACTGATACCTGGGCTTTGGGTATCGGCCGATACCGAGTACCGATCCGATACCATTGTTAAATTAATAAACTGTTTGCCTCACTGTGTGGAAGAGAATGGGATCATTCTTTTGTGCAAGGCAACATCAGGCTTGACTTAAACATTACTTTCCTAACTTTGTAAAACAAAATGTAACAAATTAACAGATATAAATGTACTGAATTGTTATTTATTATTAAAATAATAAATAATCGTGCACCAGCAACTTGAACAAAACATTCAAAATAAACAGGAATCAAAATTCTTGGTAAACATTTAGTGCAAATAGGAATATTCCTAACATTTACATCCCGCCCTGATCAGCCAGCGGCGACTTCGCGCATGCGCGATTCATTTGCAGTCTGGACGCGGAGGGGTGAACGTGTGTGTGGTGTGTGTGTGTGTGTGTGTGTGTGTGTGTGTGGTGTGTGTGTGTGTGTGTGGTGTGTGTGTGTGTGTGTGTGTGTGTGTGTGTGTGTGTGTGTGTGTGTGTGTGTGTGTGTGTGTTTTAAGTCAGTCGGACTAGTTGCTTATCGTGTCCTTAATCTTTCCCGCCCTTCCGCAGGCGACCCTCCAGTTCTGCGTCATCAAACCCATCATGGCGGCCATCACCATCGTCCTGCAGGCAGACGGCAAGTACCACGACGGAGACTTCAGGTGAGCTCCAGGACCGGTGGTGTCCCGCCCTCGCCTTCTCCTGACCCTTGACCCTCCTGACCCTTGACCCCACCCCCCCGTGTGTGACTCAGAGGCCGCCTGTTCGACGGGGCGGTCTGCACGCACGTGTTTACTGAGTACACCGTGGGAATAATGAGACTTTCCCTCGGTTTCACGTGAACGTTTGAAGCACAGAGAGCCCATGAGGTTTAGCAGGACGCCCTTTGGGGTCCAGTGGGCTTTTAATTAGAAAACATTATGTAAGGATGCTCCAAGTAGTTCACAAACTTTTTTTGCACACCGCCCTCCTTTGCTAAACTTCAGCAATACGGCCCCCTCCTCCCCCCGCCCTCCGTACAGCCTCTCCCGCCTTTCGTGACGCAACAAAATAAAGAAGAAAAAAAAACGTAATTACCGGTACTCCCTTCAGTTTTTCATTTCATGTTTCCAGAAAAGCTATTAAAAGACGAAGTTGGACAAACAAAGTTATCAATAGACGATCCGTGTCGCCATAATTTGCCTCGTCAACTTGCAGAGGAAAAACGTGTTTATTCTTAGTTTGTATTAAATAATGTATTTAAATTAAATAATGCATTTAAATAATGTATAATACAAAGTGGGAATGTCCACCGAGATGTATGCTGCCTAGATCAGTTCACCTGTCGGTACAGTCCACCGGGTAGGCTGGTCGACTGATCGAGTCATCACACATCTCGGTGGACACATCTCCCACTTGTGATGTCACTCGACGGCAGTCACGTGGCAATTGTGAAACGGCTCGCAATGACTAATGGTCCCCTTTTAAAAGTACAATTTCCCCAAATAACAAAACGACAGCAGAGGACAAAACCTATTTGTCAGTTTTATATTCAGGGGTTGCCCCTCCCCCCTCCCCCGCCTCCGACTGATTGTTGATGGAAATAATTTAGAATGGAGCGGCACGCCGGGTATGATTGGGATGTCACAGACGTTTTCCCTCCGTAGCGTTATTACCTCGGATACAAAGTGGCTCAAAGGCTATGAATTCCATTTGAGGACATCTCCCCGCGTATCAGATAAGCGGCGGGAGATGTGCATCGCTGCTGCTGGGGTCTTTTATTCTTTTATTCTTTTATTTTGTCCTTTTTTGTGCTTTTTTCTTTTTTGTTGATTGTTATCTTCCACAATTTCAGTTTTTATTGGAGGTATCAGGTTAATGCATTTTGATGGCGTAACCTTGATGCACAATGCCCCTGAACGCCTTGTTTAAAAGTACACTCGCTGTCATTGGGTCCCAGTAATGCCTAATGCCTAAATACATTGGGGGAGATAAACCGTTTTAAAAGGAGCTGGTGGCCAGCAACGGCAGAATGGCATCCCGAGTTCCCTTTTGTTTCCGTTCGACAGGACAGTGGACTCGCTCAGAATCAATCGATCTTTGCTTATCAGTTTATCTGCTCTGGCCGAAAAAAAAATGAATGTCATTCATTTAAAACTCCTCCCATCTCAGTCTTTCAACGCCATTGAGTTTGCGGTCAACCGAACGAGGGTAAACTTGGTCAAAAGTTTTTAAAGTTGCAAAAGTGTGCTGTGCTTAATATCTGTTACCTGATAACGGATAATGTGGCAGTGGCTCCGTCGGGAGGTAGAGCGGTTGCTTATCTGGCAGCTGGAATGTTGCTGGTTCGATTCCCCTGCCGCCCCCCCCCCCCAGCTAAGTGTCGAGGTGTCCTTGAGCAAGACACCCAGCTAACCCCAACGAGCTCCCGACGAGTATGGTCGCATGGTTGACACCGCCGTCGGTGTATGAATGAATGAATATATGAAAGAGTGAACGTGAGGCAATATTGCAAAGCCCCCCGACGAATGGCGCTTATCAAATGCAATCCGTTGACCATTTGTAACGCGACTGTCTGTCTCTGGCTCTTTCCTTTTGCGCAGCGTCAACGGCGGCTACCTCTACATCACCATCATCTACAACTTCTCCGTCAGCCTGTCCCTCTACGCCCTCTTCCTCTTCTTCTTCGCCACCAGCGACCTGCTGCGGCCCTACGAGCCCGTGCTCAAGTTCCTCACCATCAAGTCGGTCATCTTCCTGTCGTTCTGGCAAGGTCAGTTCGGTTTTTGTACGACTTATTACCGTTCGCTCATTGCAACGGACGGACGCGTTTCTCTTATAAGTGCCCCACGGCGGGATTCCGATGCATTAAGGAGCAGGTAGGCAGTCGCAAATCATTCTCTGCGGACGACGAGAAATTAAACCCAGTGCCTGCCTGCTCCTTGGCGGTGAGTCAAACACCCATACTCTCTGCTTCTCTACCATCCTTCTCCATTATCTCTGAATGTTTAAGTCGGTGTGCAATTTAGGGGACTCCCGCATAATGCCCTCATGGGGATAATGAAGTTTGACCCTCGCAGGTGAAAAAGTTCTCGGTTCAAAACCCAGATGCACACAGACCATCTACCGGTCTCCGTCTTTAAAGGTGCTATATGTAAGAATCATGAATTTCTTTTCGTTACTGACCCCCTCTGGTCGTTAAGTGAACTGCAGCCTGCTGGAGCTGTAGGTGCGTTCAGAGCAGTGAGACAATAACCATCATGAACATTAGTTCTATTCATGAATCATCCTTGTACAAATTACAAAGCTATCAAAGAACAAATATTTTTGCCATTATTTTACCCGGCAAAACCAACCCGATTCAACTATAATGGAGATCAGCCCACAGGCTGTTCTACGTAACATAGTCAGGGAACGTTCAATCACAACCTATTCATATACTGCCAATGTAAAGCGATTTGTGAAAAATGTAAAATCAGAATCAGGTTGATTGCCTTGAATGTGCAAACAATGAATGTGCTTTTGTGAAATTGGTGCCTAACATTGAAATTATAAAAAATACGGAAAATTACAAAAAAATGATTTAGTCCGCTGAAGGAATTCATGATTCATTCCATACAAGGACCTTTGTCCTCCCCTGTACACTTGTGCTTGATGCTTATTTATTGTATGTGTTTGTGTGTATGTGTTGATGTATTTCTGCGCAGGCATGCTGCTGGCCATCCTGGAGCGCTGCGGCGTCATCCCCAACGCACTGTTCATCGACGGCCATGAGGTGGGCGCGGGCACGGTGGCGGCCGGCTGGCAGAACTTCATCACCTGCATCGAGATGTTCTTCGCCGCCATCGCCCTGCGCTACGCCTTCACCTGCACCGTGTACCAGGAGAAGAAGGACCAGATACCAGGTGAGCGACCTCCTGGTAGGAGGAGTTACCTCCTGGTAGGAGGAGCCCAGCGTGCAGGCAGCGAAGTGGCACATTCAAGATGTCGCTGCGACGGAACGCTTACTCAACGTTCACTCCCGCAGTATTCTACTAAACATAAATTGTAAAACAATTCTAAACAATAAGTAAAAGTAAGTACGTTTACATTTACATTTACATTTAGGGCATTTGGCATTTGACTATTATCCAAAGCGACTTACATTTGTAGAAAGAGAAAGAGCAATATATCACTGTGGTACATAAAGATAAGAATAGAACAAGATTCTGGCATTCAAGCACTTAAAAAATTTGAATAAAAAAAAAAACAATAAGAAAGTGAATAAGAGTAACAATACTGTGGCGGTTGGTGCATAAAATGTCATAAAGTGCCCGCGTGCCGTACATTATCATAATAGCATAATGAATAGTAAATGTGATTCAGTATAATGATGCATGATAAAGTGACCTGTTCAGTACAGTACAGTACAGTGAGTGCCTGCATGCTATGGAGACGAGTTCCGACTGTAATTGTACGTCCAATAAGTGAGCGACATGGTGACCTCGAGGGGGGACGGTGACCTCGAGGGGGGACGGGGTCGTGGCTAGTGGAGGGTTAGGAGGGTTCTAACCTACCTGCTCCTCAATGATAATATAGAAAGTCGTTTCTAAGTCTTAAAATGGTAAATAGTCACACCTGGGCTGCTCCTCCTCTCCCTCCTATCTGTCCATTTCTGCTTTGAAAATACATTGACACACACACACACACACACACACACGATGAATGTTCCGCACGTTCCTTAAACACTCAGAGAGAGAGGGAGAGGGAGAGAGAGAGAGGGGGGAGAGAGAGAGGGGGGGAGAGAGAGAGGGAGGAGAGAGGGAGGAGAGGAGAGGGAGAGAGAGAGAGGGAGAGAGAGAGAGGGAGAGAGGAGAGGAGAGAGAGAGAGAGAGAGAGAAGAGAGAAGAGAGAGAGAGAGAGAGAGAGAGAGAGAGAGAGAGAGAGAGAGAGAGAGAGAGCTAATTGCACAGGTCTAAGTATAGAAGAAGAAACAACAACTTTGGACCAGGATTTACCGTAGCCCGTTGAAGCGGAAGGATTTCCGATTATTCCTATTAAAGTTGACATGACAAACAAGACTTTTTTTTCTTCCCCAAAAAATCCATGAATCCACATTTCCTTAGTGAGCGATTTGACCTTCAAATATATCTTAATTATGATTATTATTTGTATTATTTAGCCATTATCCATCGTATGTACGGCATGCTCCAACATTGTGCTACCGGAGGAGGGAGGGAGAAAAAAAACGCAATTACCTTTTTTGATTCAGATAAAAGATGATGCACCCAGACGCCATCCATCACACACAGAGGGTCTCCTCGTTATCTACCACCCCCCCGCCCTCTCTCCTCCTTCGGCACGTCTGCAAGTCGAGACGGAGGCGGAGGCGGAGGTGGAGGTGGAGGCGGAGGCGGAGGCGGAGGCGGAGGTGGAGGCGGAGGCAGCGGAGGCCCAGGGGACGCACGCCGCCTCGCTGTCTGGGAGCATATGCATCTCTCGCTCTCCACCTCAATAAGCCAGGCTAGAAATCACCACCAGCGCCACTGACCCTTCTTCTAAATGGAGGATGGAGGATGAGGGGGGGGGGGGGGGGTTGTGTGTCTCGCTGCCTGCTTATTGTGTTTACTGGCTGTTTCTACTGAGCTGAGACAGTCGCTGCAGGACACCCGAGTGTGATGGGATTTGTTCAACGTTACAAGACGTCTGAAAGCGTCGATCTGCGGCATCGAGCAGCAGGATGGTGTTGAGGACGCAATGCTGTTGAATAATAACACATTAGCTCTAGAATAATAATAATAATAATAATAATACAAAAAAATAATATTAATAATAAAAAAAAATCCCCAAAAAACCGTAAGAAATTATATTACTAAAAGAATACAATTACGATTAAGTATAATATAGATATAAATACATAATAAATAAAATATAAGTATACAAATAAATAAAATAATAAAATAAATAATAATAATAATAATACATTATTAATAATACTTTTCCATTGGTTTGTACACTAGACCATCTGACGAACCACTATCCGTGTGTGCAGGCATGTGTACTGTGTCAGAATCACAATCTCAAAATCTGCTTTATTGCCTCAGTTTTTACAAACGAGGAATGTGAAAACGGTGCACAACATTGAACATTAAACAAAGTAATATCAAAAAATATATATACGTGTGTGTGTGTGTATATATATATATATTATATATAATATATATAATATATATATATATATATATATATACTGTATATATAAAATATAAGGGCTTACCGGCCTATTTGAACACCTCCTCGACTGTAAAACACTCGGGTCATTTATGGATCAGCTGCTCGGGAACATTTCCCCGGCGAGATCAGATCTTCTTGTCAGATCAGATTTTTGAGTTCCGATAAAAAGAAAGAAACGTCTTCCTGAGAGAGCGGCGGTGGGTCGTCTCGGGAAGTCATTTAAAGTTTTTCATTTTATTACCTCTTGTCCTCGCATCGATCGCTTCCTAAAAACACGTCTGGTGTGATTTCCCCTCCCCCCCCCCCCCCCCCCCCCCCCCCCCCCCTCCCCACGCAGCGCCCAACGCAGCCCCCATGCAGAGTATCTCCAGCGGGCTGAAGGAGACCATGAACCCGGGCGACATGGTGCAGGACGCCATCCACAACTTCTCGCCCGCCTACCAGCAGTACACGCAGCAGTCCACGCAGGAGGTGGTGCCGCCCAGCCACAACGCCGCCGCCGCCAAGCAGGGCACGGCCGGCGGCAAGGCGCCGCGCAAGGCCGACAAGATCATGCTCATCACCTCCGACGACGAGTTCTGAGCGTGTGACCCCGCCGGTGACCCCTCCACCACCACATCCGTCCCCCCTGCTGTTCCCTTCCTCCTGCTTATGTCCAACTGCGGTATTAACGGGAGACCTTCGCATTACCGCCGTACCGTAAAGACTTGGTGTTGTGTGTGTGTGGGTGTTGTGGGTTGTGTGTGTGTGTGTGTGTGTGTGTGTGTGTGTGTGTGTGTGTGTGTGTATGTGTGTGTGTGTGTGTGTGATGTGTGTGTGTGTGTGTGTATTGATGAATTAGAAAGGCGAGGAAGGGGGGTGGAAGTCGCACCTTAACGGTAACATTTTCACCGTGACAAGACTGTCAGGGATGTACAGTGTTCCGCCGTATTAATAGCAGCAACAACAACAACAGTGTATCATGAACATGAGTGGCCAAATGCGCAGGACTGGTCTCCACTGAGGTGGTTCCCAGTTTAGAAAACCCACGTGAAGACACCGTGATGGAGGGACCAGTGGGGGGTGATGGCTGGGGTGCTGGTGCTTTATATGTCTCTCTCTCTCTCTCTCTCTCTCTCTCTCTCTCCTCTCTCTCTCTCTCTCTCTCTCTCTCTCTCTCTCTCTCTCTCTCTCTCTCTCTCTCTCTCTCTCTCTCTCTCTCCTCTCTCTCTCTCTCTCTCTCTCTCTCTCTCTCTCTCTCTCGTTCTCTCTCTCCTCTCCTCTTCCCCCCCCTCCATCTCCTCGTCTTGAAGCGTTTGGTCCAGCGAGAGCCGTCTCGTCGGGCTTCTTGGGCTGACAGGCGCCACGTCTTCTGTCAAAGAGCCGCTGTGTTCTCATTTTCTGGTTCTTTTCGGAGCCTCTGCTTCAAGAAGCCACGCGGTGGACGACTTGCCGCGGGGGGAGGGGGGGGGAGGAGGTATCTCAAGTGCCAATCGTGGACAAATTGGACTGGATGAGACTCCTCCCCCCCCCCCCCACCAGCTCTGGAACATTCCAGCAGCGTGTTCTCATTAACTCTCCCTCAACGTTGCGCGTTCATCTACTTGTTATTGTTCATATTTGTATTATTCTATGTCCAGTAATTGTTCAGTGTGGTCTGCTGCTTGATTTTTGCTTTGAATAGATATTTTTAATTGGATTTGAGAAATTGTTTTAGTGAGAACTATTTAAAAAAAGTGGAAAGAAAATGGCAAGAAAATGTGTTTGTACCTTTGTTAGTTTGTTGTGATATTTGTCTTTGTACTGATGTACTGCAGCCCACTCATAGCTTTCCTGTACAAAGTAATCACATTGTTACTTGTGCCAATGCGAGCTGTTTCCCCGGGAAAGCAGAAATGACTTGTGAAGTCGGGTACCAAGTGGTCATTTAAATGACAAAGAGATTGTTCTGTGAATGTGGTGTTTTTTTTCCACTCCTGTAAAATAAAATTATTGAATATAGTCGCTGGCATGATGTGTTTGCGCAAGAGAAAGAAAAAAAATCTTTATTTAAAAGTACAAAGGTCACAGCAAACTTGTGTGAATAATCTAGTTTATCTTCAGTGCAGGAACAGTTTTACTCCAAAAAAACTTTTGGAGTAAGTTTTACTTTGTACAGTAAGTTTTACTTACTGGGTACTTCATTAGTGAATGTAGCAAAAAACAAGTCAAATGTATATGAAAATACTTGATAACATACTTTATTGAGTCCTGACGGGAAAGTTTTGTGCTGCCTGCTGGCGTTCATATCGTCACTGTTGGCAGTAATCTGCCTGTTCAACTTAAGAAGCTAAAAAAGAAAACTTTTTACAAGATATTTTTTCTACAACCCAATTTAGCATATTGCTTTTGAGAAAAATAATAAAAACTATGACTATGTACACAGTAGGCCAACCCAGTTTCTGCCTTACAAGAACAAATGTTATGAATGATTACAACATTTGAATTTATTCATGTTATAAACGTCACCACATGAGGTCAGCATAATGCAATGTATGGGTTTTTCCAAATACGTTTACCTTGTAATTTGGTTAATGTTCAATGTAAATGCGCTAAACATTACGTCATGTAAACATGTACAACATTACATATATATATATTTATTTATATATATATATATATGTATATAATCTATTGGTTCAGTCCTTAAACGTGACTGAGCAGAGTGGGTCTGGGCAGACGAGTCTATAGCAGCTTGAGAAATAACTTCCACGCAAGGTTTAGTTACAGTTATACAGAAGTGTTACCAGTTTGATACAAAACAGATATCCACCAACACCCATTTGGAATTCAAATATCAACATAGATGTGTGGGAGACCATTATAAAACATCAACCATTACAGAAATAAAGTTGCTGTGACTTGAATATCAAATATTACTGCAATATCCCGATAGCAACAACTCTTCTTGGATGGGGAAATGTAAAGTCTCTAGTCTATATAAAAATATAAAGGTTTATAATTTAGTAATTAGTAAACACGATTACATTTACAAAATATAAAACCGTTTGTCGATCATTTCTTTTTACCAATGATGAGATAGCAACACAGCATGGTGGTAAAATGGTGGATTTTAAAGTATTTTAGGCATCTTGTTTTGCATAGATATTTCATCTGCAACCTCGTTTCCATGGGAATATTGTATTGCCCTCGTCTTGTTTTCTACACCTCGATATCTTCAAAAGAACTTTTTTGATAGTTTGAACGTTTTATATGAAACCGGACATAACGCGCATGCATAAAATACAGTTGGACTAAGTGCTTATAATGGTGACCTTTCAGTCAAATAGTGTGATCTTGGTTTCAAATGGCCTCGCTGGAGCCCATCCATCCGTCTACATACCATAATTCATTACAGTACAACAATCTTAGACATCATTTCGTGATCAATGCCGGAAGAGACATCTGTGTTGGACATGGACAGAACACGACAAGGAGAAGCGTACGCGGAGAACAATAGATTTTCAAGGTCAATTTGAAAGTAAAGGAAACTCTCCTGCTTATCATAAAACAACGTTTCAATTCCACAAATTGATTGATTACGTGATCACACCACTCCCAGAAACTGTAAAAAGATCAACATCTAGACATAAATATAGAAAAATATGTACGAATATATATATATATATATATATATATATACTGTATAATATATAAAACTCAATATTAGGCGGAAACACACACACACACACATAGGAGGGACAAAAACAAAACTGCAGTTTCACACAACGTGAAAAGTACACGACGAGATAAGAGCGGGGAACCGACGGGACGCCGTCATCACAGCAGGGAGGCCTTCTACAGCAGCACAGTTCATGTCCTCTGAGCAAAGAGCAAATCCTGACATCCACCATCTATACCGCTCGACGCGTTCCGTTTAACGGGAACGGCGTTCCGGATAAATTAAATAAAAAATCGCCAAATTGCGGTGACGGTGATTTAAGTGACGCTATAGAAACGAGACTATAGATGGAGAGGCGGTGTCAGGAGTTTCCTTGCCAGAGTCTGTGTCGAAAAAGCAAGACGTGGCGTTAATGGCGACGGAGGGGGGAGGGGGGGGGAGGGTCCTCGTAAAAACCCCGGCAGTATAGGAATCGGAATGATGATTGAATTTTGTGTTTTTTCTTCTGTTTAGACCACGGACGGAGTTTTCGGGGACGTATGCGGTGCGGTGACGACAGAGGCCCGACGTGAGCGTTGTACGTTTGTTTTTTGGTTTCGTTTTAAACTGAAATATATAGAGAGCCATAGAAACATCTGTCTGTAATATACAGGAAGTAAATTGAGTACGGGCCATCTATCCAATATGGATTATCCACCATCAAAAGAAAAATGGCGTTGCATATATATATAAAAAAAAAGGGAAAATAAAAGGCAGGCGTTCACAAGTAAGTGCTTTTTTTTTACGGTAACGTCATAAACCGCAACGTTGTGTATGACTTACAGAGAATTTGGCTGCTTGACCGACGTATAAACGCAGTAAGTGGTCAGACCTCACGACTATAAATCGCGATAAAATACACAGATCGCTTTGTCTGTGCGTTCGTTTAAGGCTTCGGGTTCTTCTGTCCCTGTACTCGTGGAACCGTTTCCCTTACGGTTTGCATATGAAGCGCTCCTTGCGTTGCGTCGCTGGCTGTGTGACGGCACACAGGCGTCGCTGTGCGATTTGAATGATTGGAGAAAAGGAGGAAGGAAATAACTCCACAATATTCCACAATATTACGCACACACACATAAAACAACCCGACGTTTGTCTTTGTCCTCAAGTCTCAATCTGTCCGCCTTGAAATGTACGAGTGGATAACAATTGAACACCGCGTCTGTCTGTGCGTGAGAAACACGTTGGCCGTGTTCTAAGTGCTGTCATTTGGTGTGAAGGCTACGGTCACACAATGAGGCCAGCAGCCTGGTGGATTCAGACCAGCCATTGCTGCAGGCAGAGGCCTACATACGTGTCCCATATCGTCTCCCGTTATCCATTTATTTATCCATTTATATCTCCTCTGTATCAACAATTTAGGCTAGTCGCCGTGAGTCATCAGTCAAAAGAAGAGACTTAACTCTGAGCTAGATCACGCGCGAATGAACGACAGATTACCCGACAAACTTTCGCAACGACGAATGTCCTCAATGTTTGAAAGTAAAATCAATAAAACCAGGAACAGGAATCTCCAAGATGCGCGAATGAATGAATATCTGGTCGTACGACACAGATCTCTCATCAACTCTTGTTGGTGTCAACGTCCTCACTGGGTTCTTTATAGATGGGGGCGGGGCCAGTAAGATATTGGTCACATGGACAACAGGTTACAAATCAGGGAGGTTCTGCGGGATGTGGAACAGCTTCACGTCTTCACGAGTCGTCTCGGGTCTGTATGGCACGCGGTGGAAGTAAAGAGAACGCAGAAGCTCCACTTCCCCCATCGCGGGACGGAATGGATGGTGGGGGGTTCGGCGGGGGGGTGGACGGTGGGTCAGGTCTAAGTTCTTTAGTTTCGGGGGTCCACACAGTGCGCAAGACAACGACAACATAATAGAAAGTATAGTGATGAACACAGCATCAGGGCGGGGGGGGTGGGGGGGCGGGCGGGGTGGATCATCCTCCTTCAAGTACCGGCGACCGGGCTTCTCCCCGGGCCGTGGAGGGCGAGGGTCAAGGGTCAAGGGTCAAGGGTGAGGGGTCAAGGCAGGTAGGGCCAGCACCAGGCATGTCGTAAAAAAAACAAACAACAAACAAAGAAGGAAGGGAGGGAGGGAGGGAGGGGGCATGGCGGCCCAGTCCTGCAACTACGTCGTCGCCGTCCCGCCCTCAGGAGGCGGCAGAGAAGGGCGTGGCAGTATTATTATTATTATTGTTGCTGCTGCTGTTGTTGTTGTTGTTGTTGTGTTTGGCCGACTTGACGATGGTGATGACGCTGGTGGCCGCCACCTTGCCGCCGCCCTGCGCCAGCGAGCCGCAGGTGACGGTGCGGGCGAAGCACTGCAGCGCCTCGTACTTGGCGCGCAGGGCCTCCAGCTCCAGCCGCATGCTGGCGTTCTCGCGCGCCAGCTTGTCCACCTCGCGCTGCAGGTCCCACTTCTGCCGCTCCAGCTCCTCCTTCTGCGTGACGCGCTTGATGCGGCAGCTGGCCGCGTAGCCGCGGTTCTTGAGCGTGCGCCGCCGCTG
>PIJE02001316.1:53750-56250 GCA_002895965.2 Coryphaenoides rupestris
CTGGAATTTGCTCCGCAGGGAAACAAGCTTTGCAAACCAAACCAGCATAATTGATGAATAATAAAACCACACACTCAAAACCGACGCAGCACTTTTAGTTGTGTTCTTCTCCTCAGACACCGACGTGGGGACGAGAGGGAGAGGAGAGGGAGAGGAGAGGGAGAGGGAGAGGAGAGGAGAGGGAGAGGAGAGGGAGGACTATTTTCGTCCGTCTGTCTGGAATTTGCTCCGTCGGTGGGAGGGTGGGTGGAGGTGGGTGGTGGGTGGTGGTGGTGGGGAGTCTGTGGAGGGGTTCAAGGTTGTACTTAAGTCATGGCAGGTAACGTCTTGAGGGCCCCCGGCTAGCGGCCCCCTCCTTAAATAAACAGCCGAATCAAAAGAAGGGCAGGAGCCCGCACGTCTCCGGGAGAGATGATGATGATGATGGTCTGTTTTTCTGCTCGCTCTCTCTCTCTCTTCTCTCTCTCTCTCTCTCTCTCTCTCTCTCTCTCTCTCTCTCTCTCTCTCTCTCTCTCTCTCTCTCTCTCTCTCTCTCTCTCTCTCTCTCTCTCTCTCTCTCTCTCTCTCTCTTCTCTCTCTCTCTTCTCTCCCCGCCTGGCTGGCTGGCTGGCTCATTGAGAACATGCATAGCAGCTTACATAGAAGCTCTCTCTCTCTCTCTCTCACTCTCTCGCTCTCTCTCTCCCCTGCTTTACGAGAGAAAACTCCTGACTTGCACTGGAAAACACTTGTGCCTCTCTGGCTCTCCCCTCCCACCCACCCAGCCAATGCATAGTCTCTCTCTCTCTCTCTCTCTCTCTCTCTCTCTCTCACACACATTTTCTCAGTGTGTAGTCTATTATCTGGGTGTTTTGGGGGGTCGTGGGGGGGGGATTGTGCAGCTGGATTGTTGTATATATCTTATATCCTCGAGTGCGATTGCGAGCGAGCACATTCGGCGGGGCGGGGTTGGAGGATGATGGGGGTGAGGGGGTGAGGTGAGGGGCGGTAGGGGTGGAGGGGGAGGATGTTACGGCGCGGAGAGGAAGCAGAGCTAGCAAAGCTGGGCCGTGAGTCACCCTGTTTACGGGTAGAAGTGAAGGATAGCGGAGGAGCGGAGCGGCGGCGGCGGCCGGCAGCAGCAGCAGGGAATCACACACCCTTTCTCAACTGACGTTTCCTGGAAAACCCCGTTGTTTCGCGCGCGCGGGGAAGAAGGAAAAGTACAGGGATCCTTGGAAAAGGGGGGCTGGCACGAATAATGGGACGGAAGGGGAGGGCGGGACGGAGGGATGGAGGGGGGTGGGTTGGGAAGGAAAAGGGAGGAGGAGAGGGAGAGAGAGAGAGAGAGAGACTATGGTTTTGAATATTGTAGCGAGCAAAGTGAGGGGACGTGGGGAATTCGAAGGAATGCCAGGCATTCGGCAAACAAGGACATACCTGTCCCGGGTTCCTCCGCCCTGAGTGTCGTTAGAGCGTGGGATGGAAAAGTGGAAAACTTCGAACTGTCGGTACATCCTCACGCTAGCGTCACGTCACGCATAGTTTCCATTGAAAAAAAGCAAAAGGGTAACAATTGCTGTAGACGCACGGCGCGGACGCATGTTCTATGAACCAAGCGGTTTTATTTCATCGTTGTAATCTTTATTATTTTAGTTTGAAGACGCCTTTAACCGCGAGACAGAAACGGGAAACGTTATTCACTTTGGGTGTTTCCCGAATTTCACCGGGGGAGACGTGATGACACATTGTGCGTTTCACTCATGTGTGTCTGTAATGTTACTTTTACTTTTTCGGATGCATTCATCCCAATAGGCATAGATATACAGTATATATAAATGTATACATTGGATATCATTTTGCTGACCACCTAAGAGAAATTGGTGTCATAACCGCAACATAACAAATAGCCTAAAAATAAAAATAAATGGAACAATATATATATATATATATATAAGTGACGTCACAAGTGGGAGTGTCCACCTCGATGGATGCTGACTAGATCAGTTTAGGCTGGTATTCTGATCTAGTCAGCATGCATCTATCTCTAGGTGGACAGACAGACAAACACTCCCACTTGTGACGTCACTGTCACAATTTTAATTAACTGGTGTCAAAGCTTGTACTGGTTTTTCAGTAATACAAGGGAGGCTTTGTGATGATGAGTCATCACAATGACCTCAGCTATTTTTGACTTGTTGCCCTGTTATTTATTAATTTATTTAAGTTAATATGTAAAAAAATAAAAAAATAGGCAATCTTCTCAGGAAAAAGCCAGTGTTTCGTAATTGACCAACACTGACGGAGAACACAATTCTAATGAAGATGAACAAAACAAAGTGCGTCGTCATCCCCTCACCGCAGAGTTCCTGGTGACTCACAACACAACAAGTCATCCCACTGGTGACGCTGGGAAATAATGAATAAAGTAGCTGCTGGATAGCCTCTTGCGTCACACGCGTTTTTACTATTATTTAATTAGATTTCTTTCTTTTTTTTTTTTATAAAAAAAAAAAAAAAA